>CALNHX010002835.1:0-166493 GCA_940337035.1 Agriotes lineatus
AAAGGCCGAAAATCATCAAAAAATTGAAAAATCACTCACAGAAGGGAACATCACCTGGCATTTAATTCCTGCGCGATCCCCACACTTTGGTGGAATATGGGAGGCAGCTGTCAAATCCGTCTAAAGACATTTACGAAAAATTGTCGGTGATGCCAAACTCACGTTTGAAGAAATGTACACTCTATTAGTAAAAATAGAAGGTTGTCTGAATTCACGTCCTTTAACACCATTTTCCAATATGGAGAACGCTATGGACAGTATAGAGACGCTGGGCAGTGATTCGAGCCAGTCCGGCAACAATACTGAGACTGAAATAAACCCTTTTGAAAGGAGTACTAGGTTTTCACACTCCCCGCCGAAACCTAGGGCGCACTCCGTCTCCACTATGGGGTCGGAGCAGTCGAACACACGAGACCCTCCGGTGAGACGAAATTCGCAGGGAAGTATAGAGATAGCAACAGGAGGAGGACCCGAAATAATTTCCATAAATGACCCTAACCCGCACCTCAGCGACAACGCTACAATACCCAGCGTAGGGACACCTAACAGGATCTTTAAAAGGAAGAGGATAGAATCTCCGATGAAAACTAAGGACGAGAGAGAAAATCATCTGCTTAAAATGGAGAAGCAATATACCATGTTTAAGGGGGTGATAGAAAAAACGAGGAAAGAAATTAAGACGCTAGAGAAACTGGTTAATGAAAACATAAACACAAAAAAGGAGATCAAAGGCGCAGTTAGGAGATTGATCCAAAATGCGGACAAGCTGGACTTCGTAACAGGTTTCGTAGAAAAGCTGATGGTAGAAGCCAAAACTCCGATAGAAAAACACGAAGAGCAGGACGCGGTAAAGGAAACCGCATGCACGTGTTTCTCCTGCATGACAAAGGAACAAAAAAAGCTAGAAGAAAAGAATAAGCTAATAAACAACATACAAACTCAGCTGGACGGAGAGGATGCCGACGATGCAGAACTAGCCAGACTGCTTGATTTGAGGTGGCCGGATGAAGTGTATAGGGCCTGTCAAATAAGTAGTACAGAAAATGATCTACAAGAAGATTTACTCATTGTCTGTAAAGCGGAGGTGCAACACGACAAATTAATTAAAAAAATCGTACAGAACAATGTACACCTCTCCGCGACACTGACGGAGGGTAAAATAGCACCAGGAAACTTAGTCTGCAGTGTAGCATCGAGTGGTATGATAGATGAAAACTACCTCTTAACCACCAATCAAGAGAGATACACCTACCTCATCATGACAGAGAGTGGGGGAGCGACGTGTGAAGATAAAATGAAAATAAGATCAAATATGAAGAAGGTGTGGCTGAAATGGTAAACAAGAGAGAAAGGCCGAGGAGGCTGACCTGTGTACCAGGGAGTGAGGTGGAAACAACAATCATTAGGAAACTACTAGAACACACGGGCAGGAAAGAAGAAATGCATTTCAAATTGTACACCGAAAAAAAAGGAAGAGGCATAAACGAGTCAAACGGGTTCGAAAAGAAACAAACGGCAAAGAGGGGGAACAGAAACGAGGAGATACTAATAATCGAACCCGCAGAAGGATCCACATACAAAGATGTGGTCAAGAGCATGAAGACCAATGTCTGCACGACTGGAATAACTATTAACAGGATAAACAAAACAAAGAACGGTAAAGTACAGATTAAATTCAAAAGTAAAGAAGAACAGAACAAGCGAGAATTCAAGGAATTACTGACTACCAAAATGAACAGCCTGGCAAAGATTGAATGTAAGCAATCATCCAGAACCTTCATGATACTGGACATAGACGAATCGGTAGAGAAAGACGAAGTGATAGGAGTTCTAGAGAAAGAGACCGGGCAGCCCGGAAAACTGAAAGGAATCTTGGATATTAGACTTGCAGAAAAAGCGAACAATGGCGGTGTTAAGTACGCCTTTGTAACGATGGAGGAAAATATGGTAATTCAATTACTCAGCAAGAAGCGGATCGGGGAAGGATGGAACATGTGGAGGCTAAGAGAGCTAAACAGTCCGATCAGATGCTACAAATGCAACAGAATAGGGCACATAGCCAGAAACTGTAAAACAGAAGATAATAAAATCGGCTGCTACAACTGCGGAGCTGCGGACCACCAAAAAAAGGAATGTACAAACCCATCGAAGTGCTATCTTTGTAACGAAGAGGGTCACAAAAGCGAATCGATGCGATGTCCCAAGTACAGAAGCATGCTCAAAGAACAGGAGATAACAGGAAGGATACCTTCCACTCAGTTATGAACATCCTACAAGCGAACTTAAATAGAGACAGGGGGGCGATGGACTTACTCAGACAAAGGTGCATTGAGGCAGATACAGACCTGGCCCTGATATCAGAACCTAACCGAAACATGGCCAAAAGCAGCAAGAGATGGGTAGTATGTGATAATGTAGACGCAGCTATATACGTCGCACGAACTAAAGTGGCCATCTCCAAAGTCGGACGAGGAGAGGGATTCGCGTGGGCCGACGTCGGAGGAATTACAATATATTCGTGCTATGTGTCACCAAACATCTCCCTCGATAGTTTCGAGGGCTACCTGACGAAGCTAGGCAGGGACGTACAACAAAGAAGAGGGGTGTTTATCGGAGGGGACTTCAATGCCAAGGCGTATAGATGGGGGTCTCCGGTGGAGGACAGACGAGGTGCCCTCCTAGTAGAATGGATGGCACAACTGGGCCTTCAAGCAGTGAACCAGGGTGATAAGCCAACTTTCGAGAGGCGTGGAAGTTGCTCTTATATTGACATAACCATGTCTACCGAGGCCGTGTACAGACACATCAAAAACTGGTTTGTAAGCGACGAGGAAAACCTAAGCCCGCACAACAACATATACTTTGGCATACGAAAGACGGCGGTTCCAACTAGCCCCACGACCACGCTTAGGAGGGGATGGATATACAACAAAGACAAAGCGGAACAATTTCTTGACAGATTCCGAAATCTGAATGACGGGATGGGAACGCACAATGCAGAGACCATCACGAGCCATATAGGAACAGCGTGTAACCAAGTGTTCAAGAGGAGGAGTCCTGTCACCCGAAGGAGACCGATGTTCTGGTGGAGCGAGGAGATCGCAGCCCTTCGACAAATCTGCCTAAGGGCTAGGCGGCAGGTTAAGAGGATAAACCGCAATGTGCGAGCAGCAGAAGAAGATAAGGCGGAACTACGAAGGCAATATAAGGAAGCGAAGCGGGAGCTCAGGAACACGATCAAGACGGCGAAGAAGACAGCGTGGCTCAAGTTATGTAAGGAGGTGGATGACGACATATGGGGCAGCGCTTATAAAATTGTGACGGGCAAGCTTGGACTCCGCACACCGATTACTCTCAATGGAGACGAACAACTGGAAGAAGCACGAAAGGTTTTTCCTGCACACCTACCTGTGAGGTGGGTGATGGAACTGGTGGACAGGGAAGACATACCAACCTGCACGGAGGCAGAGATTAAAAGCATGGGCAAGAAAATTAAGCTAGGGAAAGCGCCAGGCCCAGATGGGGTACCACCAGAGGTAGTGAGACTGCTGGCTGAACAATGCTCAGATGTGTGCAGCAAGGTTATGGATGAACAGATTAAGAGTGGGATTTTTCCTACCATCTGGAAAGTAGGAAGGTTAGTGCTAATCGAAAAAGCAAACGGTACATACAGACCGCTATGCCTCCTAAGTGGGATGGGAAAGCTGCTGGAACATGTGATAAACCAGAGGTTGAAGGACGAAATTGAAAATAAGGGAGGACTCTCTGACACTCAATATGGATTCAGGGAAGGTCGGTCCACAGTGGACGCAATCAAGAGAGTAGTGAATATTGCTAGGGATGCATACAGAGAGAACAAATACGCCGTTCTGTTAACGCTTGACGTACAGAACGCTTTCAACTCTGTACCATGGAAGGGAATAATAAAAGAGCTAAAGAACAGAAACATATCCCCGTATCTAGTAAATATCGTACAGAGCTACTTACAAGACAGGAGGCTGAAAATTTTGTTTTCCAAAGATATAAGTATGACATGCGGAGTCCCACAAGGCTCTATCCTCGGCCCCACCCTCTGGAATGCATACTATGACGGGGTATTCAACTTGGACCTACCCAGAGATAACATACAATGGTCGTTACATGTTATAGCAGCATGGATGGATGATAGGGGTCTGCAGTTAGCCCCTCAAAAAACTGAGATGGTCATACTAGCTGGTAAAAGAAAACTGAGGACAGTAAGAGTTACTCTTGGGGGGACAAACATAACCAGTCAATATAGCCTTAAATACCTCGGCCTGACTATAGCACGCAACATGTACATGGGTAAACATATAGAGGAGACAGCCAAGAAAGCTGAGAAAACTGTTGCGAAGATAAGCCGCATCATGCCTAATATAGGCGGCTCCCAAGCGGGGCGACGGAAAATACTATGCTCGGTGGTAAACTCAATTATCTTGTATGGTGCACCGATATGGGAGCCCTGCATGCACACACTGAGACACCGCAGGAGGCTTGAGAGCGTCCAGAGAAGAGCCGCGATTAGAATAATTAGCGCGTATAGGACCGCTTCTACCAGGGCGGTGCAGGTAGTGGCTGGGGTGATACCCATACACCTACTAGCAATGGAAAGGACCTACGAGGAGGGACAAAACACAAGAGCACAGAAAAAGGCTACCAGGGAACGCACTCTAGAAAGGTGGCAAGAAGAGTGGAACATGGATGGCACCGCTGCCTGGACCAGAAGATTAATCACAGATATACGATCATGGGTCACACGGCGACACGGATCGGTTAACTACCACCTAACGCAAGCACTAACGGGTCACGGATGCTTCGGCAGCTATTTGTTCAGAATGACGTTACACGATACAAATGAATGCGCATACTGCGGGCAAGAGGATACCCCAGCACACACACTCTTTGGGTGCGAACGCTGGGATGAAGAGAGAAATAGAGCTGAGACGGAGATAGGGGAGGCGATAACACCCAAAAACATGATCCCGCATATGCTGGAAACAGCAGAAAAATGGTTAACAGTGGAGAGTATGATCACCGACATAATGCGTAAAAAAGAAGATGAGGAAAGGAGACGAGAACAAGAAAGGAACTAGTAGAACCAGATGGGCAAGGTAGATCTGTAGGAATGTTGAGAAACGGATCCAGACTACCCTGCGTAAGAAGGGGGGGTTTTTAGTTGGTAGGCGACTGGGCCTCCTTCCCAGTCGAATCCAACACTCCCTGGCTAGCCAGGGGTCTTTTGAAGATTTTCCCCTCCTTCATCACAAAAAAAAAAAAAAAAAAAAAAAAAAACACAATTTTCCAATAATCCTAATGACTTGACAGCCCTCGCCCCTGGGCATTTTTTGATCTGAGATGCCTTAGCAGCTCTTCCGGAAAATAATTTTCGGGAGGTCCCTACAAACCGTCTATCTCGTTGGGAGCGAGTGCGCCAACTGAATCAACATTTCTGGAAGAGATGGAGCACGGAGTACTTAGCAACGTTTCAGCAACGGACCAAATGGAAGGACAACCCATTCAAACCAATTGGAGTCAACGACATGGTTCTACTACGGGATGATAATTTACCCTACACTCCTACACGTGGCAATTGGGTCGTGTCCAAGAACTGCATCCAGGAGACGACGGCATAACTCGTGTAGTGACATTAAAAACTGCAAGGGGCGTAGTAAAACGGGCTGTGTCAAAGGTGTGCGTGCTACCAATTGAACAAGACGATGTTTCTAATTTAAGAGTGTAGGTTAAAAGAAACAGACATTTACTTTAGTTTAATTATTCATTAACGATTATTATCTATTCCATGTAAACATTTTCTATTATCTTGTGTAAGTCAATAATTTTACTATTGCCCATTTAATTTTGAAACCTACATTTCAAGGTGGGCGGTATGTTTAAACTAAAAGACACCACTGATATTTTGAGCTATTTTAGGTCCAGGTAGAAGGGCGAGGGCACACAGGAACCGAGCCGACAAGTGTCCACACACACACATGTGCGGGCAGTTGCCAATTCACATTTGTCGTAACAAGTTGTTTTCAATATTTGGTTAAGTTTGTTGTGAATAAATAACATTAAAATCAGCGAGAGTTTTATTGGTGCTTCAATTAAATAATACGAGAAATTAAGAAGCAAAAACCTACACAGCTTATATGAGGTTAAAACTATGAAAATAAACCCGTTATGAAAGATTTAAAAAGCTGTTTATAATATAAAAGGGTTATAAATTAAACTAAAATTGGCGTGGTGTATATAAAAAGTAAACTTCAAAATACTAAAAGATGTGAAGAAGAAGAGAATTAAAATAAATGGAGGTGGTGAGAACGCCTAAGTAATACAGTTATAATCTACAAAAGCAAATTTCTGGAAGGGGATGCTGAACTGAGTTTATTGTCAAATTACATTGCATCATCTGAATTGGGTAACAAGGAATGGTTTTTATTGGAAGTGATTTACATCGAGATTGTTAACAGAGTAAGGGCCGGTTGCAGAAAGCAACGTTAAGTCTGGTGTTAGCTAACGTCGCGTCAAAGTGAACAAAATCGCATAAAATTTGGTTTACTAATGTATTAGTTACTATAAACATTTGAGATTTGATTCGTTTTTGTTCACTTTGACGTCGCGTTAGCTAACACCAGACCTAACGTTGCTTTCTACAACCGGCCCTGAGCGTTTTATGAAATGAATAGGAGGTTTTCATCTAAAGAAATACCAATTCGACAACCTTGTCATTGAAGTGACATATTATAACTTGCAACTAGTCGAGATTTTAGATACTAGGTCGTCGGAGGCTTGAGGATTTTGGCAGGACGACGTGGATGGTGTTTGGCTGCTGGCATTGCTGCTAGAGAGGGTTGATAGGTGCCTTGTTGTGTTTTGGCCAGGACGTCTTTGATGATCCAGGTTATTTTTGGCGGAGTTCGTGCAGGAATTGCTTTGGAAGTTGTGAGATCTTAATGAGATTGCATGATGCGTTGGGATTGGTAGAGGAAAGTGTCGAGTCCAACAACAGGTGACATAATACAGGTATTAGTCACTACAATCTATTTGAAATGGAAAATAAGCTAAATCTTATTATTTCAACTATATAATAAAAAGTTTGTAAAGTGCTTTATCCAGAACTTCTCTCAAAAGTGGAAGTTTTGAAACTAAAAACTTTTAAAATATCAAAGATGTTCACCCTGTATATGTTGCGTCCAAAATATGCTATTTTTGTCAAGGATAAAAACCTGAGCTATGTGCAAAATATTACTTTTACTTAACTAGTAGTTCTCGAGTTAAAGCAAAAATTGGCAAAAAAAAGTTTTTAAAGTTTTTACCCTGTATATGTTTGACCGAAACTATATTCGGTTTTTAGCCACATAGACATAATTATAATCCGCCTGCAAACTATCATTTTTCTTCAATAAATAGTTTTTAAGCTATACCGCCATCAGACGGACGGACAGACGGAATTGAGAAATCATGTTTTTCGTCATCTAGAAACTTTGGAACATGGAAATCTGAAGAAATATAAAAAGGTGATTTTTTTACAATTACAATACGTCCTTAGCATTCGGCGAGAGAAGTAAAATAAAGCTAACCTAAATTTTAACTCAAAACAATGGGAAAAAAGTATTTTAGACAAATTATCTATTTGTCGATAAACATTCCAACAGTAATTTACCGAAAGTAAATTCTTCGTCAACAAAACGTTAATTAAAACCTCATCTTGACAGACAAGTACCACAACATGCAAAAATCGTAATTCTGTTGAACGACTATCGTCAAACTCTTCGCCCTAATATGAAACTTTAATTTTTTATACTTTGATTTTTGCATATACTGCCTTAACAGTGTTTATAGTGAGGATTATTAATTTCATTAACAAGAACAGCTAAATGTAACTATTGGAAATATAAAATATTACTTCCCTCGCCTAAGGCCAAGAAAATATTTTAATCGTGAAAAAATCACCCTTCCGAGTTTTCTTCAGATATTTACGTTTCAGGGTTCCTAGATGACGAAAAACCAGTTTTCTCAATTTAGTCTGTTGGCGGTATAGCTCAAAAACTATTTGCGGATTAGATGTCTACCTGTCTGGAAACCGAATATACTTTCGGTCAAATATATACAGGGTGAGCACGTTAAAAATATAATGTTGTTTATTTTTGCTTGAACATGAGGAATAATGGTTACATAAAAGTAATATTTCGCACATAGCACCATAAAAAGTTTAAATTCTTTTTACCTACTTCGTCTAAAAGATGAAAAAAGTATTGTAATCGTGAAAAAATCTTCTTCCGAGGTTACTTCAGATCTTCACGTTTTAGAGTTCCTAGATGACAAAAACCAGGTTTTTTAAATTTCGTCTGCCTGTTTGTCCGTCTGTCTATCTATTGGCGGTATAGCTCAAAATCTATTTGTTGGCGGAAAACGATATTTTTCATGCAGATTATACCAGGTGTCCCACGTAGTACGAGTCACAGGGTAACTGCCATGTAAAAATACTCAAACGATGAACGATACCTGCGCATACTTTTGTAGCTCATAGTGTCTTGTATTTTGATTTTGTGGTCTACGCCAATTGAAATTTTGAAGTTTGTTTCATTTTGTTGTCGTCGATTGTAACCGGATATTAATTTAGAATTTATAATGGAACGTCTGTAATTAATAATGCAATAATTGTGATTTTTTATTACACGAAAATGGGATTTCTATTTAGTAGTATTGAAGATTGTTTAATATAAATTTTATATCAAGATTTCTGATATAAGTCACAGCGTTAGTTGATACTTATTTATTTTTTAACATGACAGTCACCCGATGGCTCGTATTGCGTGGCACACCCGGTAGGTCTACCTGAGTCGAAACCGCATATACTTTCGGCCAAATACATATTTTTCTTTCATATTTTCAATATTTTTGTTTTAAAACTGTCACTAGCTAGGGAACTTCCGAGTAAAGCCCTCCACAATTTTTTTGTTAGTAAAGGCGTTCTGTACTATTTGCGGTTTTTATGGTTAAACGAAGTGTCAGTATTAAAATCAAACTTCGGTTTAATCGCGTCATTTTATTTGTGTTAGTAGAGTGTGAATCTTTACAAGGCACACAAGTTTTAGTCCCTGTTATTATAAATTTTGAATAATTTTTCTTAGGTAATTCAAATAAATAGATTCTGAAAATTTACCTCCCTCTTCTTTACTTAATAGAATAGTTACCTCTATCAAGTAGTCAATTACTTCGTTTTCGATAACTGTCTTGTGCGTCCATGTAGATCCACTTGGGCAAACTAAAGACATATACTCAAACTGCGCAGATCTGTTGACAGAAAGTGTTAGTCGATCGTTGTAAAATAGGTTTTATATCTCACTCATTTGCTGTTAAGTTACGATTAGTCATCATCATCATCAACATGTTAGTGTAGTTGAAAAGGTTTCTGTCTGCCTTTACCGAAGGACAAATTGTTACTGCCGGAAATGGAATATCAAAAATGGAAGTTTGACTAGTGGCAAACGTAATAATTACTGGCAGATTAATCCATTTATTGTAAATTCGCCATATTAAAGCAATGCAAGTGTATAGGGATACTACAAGGAATACAAACCAACATAATCTGTAATATAATACGTTTAAATTAGTATACTTAAATTCAAGTAAATCATATACTGTTTGAGGCTTTCGCGGTTACTCAAATTATTCTTCTTAACATAGAATTTTGTCTTAGACTTCGAGTGATACGTGAAGCCATAAAAATAGAAAAGCATGTAAATAATATAAACAGGAAATATGGCTTTAAGCTTAGTAGAACGTGGACTCCAGGGATACACGATCTAAAGCATTACAACCACTGTGCGTCATACGGCTACGCCCCACAGATTACGTCGCAGTCGAACTACCAATCAGCGTTACGCCACTCCGCGCGCCTGGCACAGAGGACTATAAATAGCTCCACTCCGACCTTTAGTTCTACCGAGCTCTGTAGAGTAGTGGTTATCACATCTGCTTAGCATTCGGGAGGTCGCAGGTTCAATTCCCCTGGCCGCCTGCTCTGATTCAGGTTTATAGGTGGTTTTCCTGAGTCAACAGAGTACCTTCTCTGAGGCGAATGCCGGGGCAGTACTTCTCCACCTTTCCTGGCTTCTCTTCCATTCTCCACCCCTCCTTTCTCTCACCCATCCTATAATTTCCGTTCTTGGCTGAAGGGGGACGCAAGGTCCCTATAGCAGCCCGCCCCCAGTTGGGGGAATTGAAATAACCCTGAACCTTTACCTACCTTCAGTTCTTAGTGCGACTTTCACTCTGATGATGCAAGCTGCAAGGCCTTGCGAAACCTTAGTGAATATGGATGCACAAAAAGCAAACAGGCCAAATCTGCCTAACTATCCTCGTTCTCAAGATACTCAAACAACGCGAGCCTCCAAAGATCATGGCCATCGCGCGGGTTTTTTCTCGAGATCAAAATGTGTAAGGCATATTAAGCCAGAGAATGCTGGTTGTTCATCTACAAATACTACGCGGTCTAAGCCGAAATTCTATGTTAAGGAGAATAATTCAAGTAAGTCAATTAGACCTTTCAGCGCGTCAGTTAAATATCGTAAATTAGTTATTATAATTTGAAATCTCAGGAACCAAAATATTTAAGGCGCATTATCAAATGCAGCTGTATTAATATTGATATTGCTATAACTACTGCAATAAAAAATTGTGATCTATTTTATTAATTCAGCCAAGCAGTAATTGACGTTTTGCAGAAAACTTGGATGTTTGTTTTTTTTCGCTAATGTCATCTTTTGCTGCATTTTATGTATTTGTTTAGCTTCTGGTGTTTTTGTTCTGGTGGTTATTTACAGGAGCCATCCTTTTTGAGCGTTGCCTGATAGCTGAATTTGTACACACCTTCAGCATGCTACCTGGGGAAATTAATAGAGTGGTATTTAATGTAAGGTCGATACGCTGTTATAACTGTAATTAGGTGCCGAAAATGCAAGCTAGTTTAGTAATGGTTCAAATAAGTTCTCTTCCATTAATGTTATCTATACAGAAAATAAAAAAGAACTGGGTGTTATAAACTTCTAGGCTTCGTAGAAGTACAAAAGCTCCGCTATTAATACTTAGTAGCAAGCCATATGGATCAAGAGTTGGGTAAAAACAATTGCAACAATTGAAAGCTCTGTTAGTTGACAGTTACTGTTCCAATTTGTTGTTCCATAGTAATCAATTTTCAAAATTAGTTTGATGAGTATTTCAATTCAGTTAAAATTAACATTCCATGAACTGCTCGTAGAGCTATGATTTTATGCGATTACAAAAGACAGTTAAGTTATAAGCAAATCCATGCAAATTTAGTGACAAGTTATGGCGATACTGTTCAGTTTCTATGTGAACGAGTACTGTTAGAATATGGAGCACGACGGGCACACCTGCGATGCGACCATTCAAATCGAAATATCATTTATACGGAGATCCAGGAAGAACAAACGATTGAATCCTCCGCAGTGAATAATATTTTACATAAACATATTGGCGTCAGAAAGCTAGCTTGCCGTTGAATACTCCATTTGTTGCCTACAAAACAAAATAGGCTCGTTTCGACTAGTGCAAATTTATGTTAAAGAATTGTGGCGGTGAAGCATCAGAACAAGCATCGTACATCGTGACAGGTGACGAATCTTGGATATACAATTGCGACCCGGAAGGAAAAGAACGATCTAGTGTTTGAGGTTTTCAAGACGAAGCGTTACCCACAAAATTGGTTCGTAGAAGAGGCACAAACAAGAAAATGGTTGCGGCTCTTTTCCGTCGACGTGATTCT
Organism: Agriotes lineatus; assembly: GCA_940337035.1. NCBI lineage: Eukaryota > Metazoa > Arthropoda > Insecta > Coleoptera > Elateridae > Agriotes > Agriotes lineatus. Next base: position 11,810 of record CALNHX010002835.1, read on the forward strand.
GTAGATGATTTTCCACTAAAAGATTGCAGAACAGTTAGTCCTGAATAGTACTGTAAAGTTGCTTTACCGTAGTTGCTTGATAAATTAAAAACAGACGGTCAAAGATGTGGTTTGCGTGGCATCATCCGAATCCACCACGACAAAGCACCAGCTCATACTGCTGTCAGACAATTAGATTTTTTACAATATTCGACGTTAGTTGGAACCCCATCTTCCCTACAGCCTTGATCTAGCCCCGTGCGATTTGTTTTCTTACAAAATAATTATGCGAGGTAAAAATTTTCAAGTGCAGATGCAGCAATGGAACTTTTAGAAGAAACATGAACTTGTTGACTGCTTTTTCAAAATGGTTTCAAAAATGAACAAATGTATTAATCTAGGAGGAGAATATCAAAGTAGACTTTGTTCTGAACAAAATAAGCAAAATAAATCTTATAAAAATGGGTTCGAAATTATGTTTTAAGAGGAGTTTAGCACTGAAAGGGACAGTAGAAAAACCCGATTGGTTTAAATTAATATAATACAAAAAAAGTAAATTAAGTGGAGTTACTATATCTAATACGTGACATTTTATGCTCAAGTTGGAAAAGTTTAATATACAATTTGAAGCGACAACTTCTGCAAAGGTGGAAACTGTTTAGCATCATGACTCCGTCATTACTAGGGTCTAGGACAACTCGGCGCCGCCATCTCGGCGCCGCCACTTCGGCGCCGCCATCTCGGCGCGGGGCCAGCTCGGCGCCGGGACAACTCGGCGCGGAGCCATCTCGGCGCCAGCCAACTCGGCGCGAGGCCATCTCGGCGCCGAATTTAAATTCGCAAACTACAGTGTGCACTACGTAAGAAAATTATTATAAACAAATAATAAATAAAGTGATCGCCAAAAAGCTGGCATCAAATGAAAAAAAATATTTAGAATTTCATGGAAAATCAAACACTAACGACCAGAGGTAATTGCAAAGTGATTACAAATGGGCCAAACAAAAGTTGTCACGTGACTTCCGTTATCAGTAAAATTCAACATTTTTTAAAAATAATTACGAAAAATGAATTTACTACCCAAGATAGGAACAACATTTACGAAACAAAGTTGTTTTCTGGCCTTGACATTGTTGAGTTAGCTAAAACTAACACATAATAAAAATCGTATGGAAATCTTGCTTAATTTCCGAAAAATTGTACTTTTTGGATTTACACAACTTCGAAAAACGCCACTTTTAACTAATTACTCAATATATCTAATACGGGCTAAATAGGTTTTCGGACAAGCTGTCATCCTGTATAAAGTGAAATGTAAACATTACCAATATTGTTTATATATATATTTATATACAGGGTGATTTTTAAGTTGATTCTTTCCGTTTACCAGGAAATAAAGCTAAAAAAGATAAGTATTTTTTTATTTACCATTTTTCCGAAATATCAAAACTAACAAAGGTACAGGGTGTTAAAGTTTCAAATTAAAAGCTAAACTTTGGCGCAAAGGCGGCTGGACAATTTTATTTTTCTTTATCTCTGTCGTCAAGCAATGATCTGTCAACTAGTTTTCCATTGTAATTTTCTTAATGTTATTGCTGCAATAATGGCTCATGTTTATGAAAATAATGAATGAGTGAATATGCTTATTATTTACTGGGAGTGTCGTCAAAATGCCGCTGCCGCATCGCTCTTATACGCGGAATGTGTGTGTAAAAGCGAATGCTGATAATTTTGATCATTTAAGTTGGATTAAGTTTAGTTTAATTTTCGCTAAGTAATTTTAGTTCATACTTTGAAACTTTAACACCTTGTACCTCCGTTAGTTTTGATATTTCGCAAAAGTGGTAAATGGCTTACTTTTTTTAGCTTTATATCCTGGCAAAAGGAAAGAATCAACTTAAAAATCAGCCTGTATATACAGTGTGTCCCCGGATAGGTGAAACTACTCTTGTAAACGATAAAACATTCTCGATTTAAATTTTCATTTTTTGGGGTTCAGCCCTGCTTGGTTAAAGACCATGAAAGTTTTCAAAAAAACTGTTTTTTGTACTCATGACTTCAAAATTCATATTTCCCGGTCAGTCCCGATACGCCGAAAGTTACTTTTCCCGCACTGCAGTGTTTTTTACTTATCAACAAAAACTAGGTGAATTGTGTTTTTTGTAAATTTTTATAATAAACGGGGCTGCGCGCGTTATTGCGCGGTCTATTTTATTCAATTTACCACCATTTTTAGGCCTAGTAAGTTGGCCCATATCCAAGGGGGCTCTTGCGGTTCCGTCCATCTTCAAAGGGGCCTTTGGGGCTCCGCCCCTCTCCAAGGGGGACCTCGGAGCTCCGCCCATCTCCAAAGAGGCCCTTGGGGCTTCGCCCCTCTCCAAGCGGCCCTTGGGGCTCCGCTCCTCTCTAAGGGGGCCCTCGGGGCTCCGCTCATTTTCAAGCGGGCCCTCGGAGCTCCGCCCCTCTCCAAGGGGTCCTTCAGGGCTCCGCTCTTCTCCAAGGGAGCCCTCGGGGATCCGCCCCTCTGCAACGGGGCCGTAGGGGCTTCGCCCCTCTCCAAAGCAGCCCTTGGGGCTCCGCCCATCTCTAAGGGGGCCTTCGAGGCTCCGCCCCTCTCCAAGTAAATTAGTAAAACACTAAGTAATAATTTTTTTATTTTTTAAAATATTTTCAGTTATTCGTTACAAAAACATTGTACCTAACTCCTTCGGGAAAATTTTCCCGAATTCGCACTACATGCAGCACTCCCTTCGGTCGTGCTGCAAACAAAGTGTTCATTCGGGAAAATTACGAACTTGTTAGGTAAATAACTATTACTGTAGAGTAGCGTGTCTTTTATGTAGCAAATACGACAAAAGGTTATTAAGAAAAGTTGTTTAGAATCAACATCTAGGTTCCTATACCAAATTTCAAAATCCTCTGCCAACTTTGATCTCTCACATTATCTTTTATGTTTAGGTCCCATATCAAAGAATTTTACTTTTAACAAAGACGGCTATGGAAAAACAAACATTTTTCAAAAAGTTTTTTATTTCATAAATACGAAACAGAAGGTGGCAGCCCGTAATAATATAATACGAAAACTAGCTGGCACAAATTGGGGCACCCAGCCCCAAACGCTAAGAACATCTGCTATGGCACTTTGCTATTCGGCGGGTGAATATGCCAGTTCTGTCTGGTATAAATCAAACCATGCCAAACAAGTAACTATTCCACTCAATGAAACATGCAGAATTATCACAGGGTGCTTGAAACCAACTCCAGTCGACAAAGTACAATGCCTGGCAGGAATTGCCCCTCCTGAGATACGACGTGAAACGGCTGCAAACAACGAACGACTGAAAATCACCCAAAGCACCACACATCCATTATTCGGGCACAAACCTCCGGAATCTAGACTTAAATCCAGGAAAAGTTTCATGCGCACCTCCACCATACTAGCTGAGCAACCAGAGAGTGCCAGAATCAGAAACTGGAAAACTAAAATGACTCACCTACTCGATTGGATGGAACCATCAGAATACCTACCTCCTGGTCACAATGAAGAATGGGTTGTATGGAAATCTCTGAACAGGTTGAGAACCGAAGTTGGAAGATCCAAAGTCAATTTAAACAAGTGGGGTTTTCTGGATGACGGGCAAACTATTTGTGAATGCGGAGAAGAACAAACCGTGCGGCACATGTATCAATTGCGGCACATGTATCAATGTTATAACTGCCCGGCAACATGCACCGACGAGGACTTAGTGAAAGCTAATAAAAATGCACTTGACGTGGCTCGTTTTTGGGCAAAGACTGTTTAAATGTGAGATTAGACAGATATACGTTTTTATAAAACTACCTTACACATTTACTCAATATTTTATTTTATTTTATTTTTTACACTTGTTATTTTATGTTATGTTGTATATCTTATATTTTTTTATATTTTATATTACTTATTATATGTTAATATGATAGATGCTTCTGACACGAATAAAGAAAGAAAAGATTTTATAACAAAAAAAATTATTAAAAATAAAATTCTTTGATTTGGAAAATAAACATTAAAGAAATATTTGTCATATAAACAGCACTTTACTTAGAAAATGGCGTTTTTCAAAATTGTGTAAATCCAAAAAGTGCTATTTTTCGGAATTTAATCAAGATTTCAATGAGATTTATTATTGTGTGGTAGTTTTAGCTGGCTGAACAATCTCAAGGCCAGAAAACCCTTTTTCGTAAAATGTGTCTATCTTGACTATTAAATGCATGCTTCGTAATTATTAAAAAAAAAACGTAAAATTTTACTGATAACGGAAGTCATGTGACAACTTTTGTTTAGCTCATTTGTAATCACTTTACAACCACCTCTGGTCGTCAGTGTTTGATTTTCCAAGAAATTCTCAATAATTTTTTTTTCATTTGATGACATCTTTTTGGCGATCACTTTATTTATTATTTTTTGATAATAATTTTCTTACGTAGTGCACAATGTATTTTGCAAATTTGAATTCGGCGCCGAGATGGCCTCGCGCCGAGTTGGCTGGCGCCGAGATGGCCCCGCGCCGAGTTGTCCCGGGGCCGAGCTGGCCCCGCGCCGAGTTGGCGGCGCCGAAGTGGCGGCGCCGAGATGGCGGCGCCGAGTTGTCCGGCTTCGTCATTACTAACATGTGTCCCAAAACTTCCGTTGTAGAGCAGACACTGAAATTAGTTCCTAATTTATGAAGGCAACTCTAAGTAACCTAAAAATTTAATTTTTTATGTGTAAACATAGCTGTATTTATAAATTAAGGACTATATATTTTTTTATTTCAGTGTCTGCTCGATAACGACAGTTTTGGGACTCACGCTAGTTAGGTACATAAAAACATCTGCAAAGGGCTTTACTCAAAACTTCCACTGCAAGTGGACATTGTGTCATTAACCAATTTTAAAAATCAAAGGCAACTAGGGCTAAAATATTTCTAATAATACTGAAACAATAAAAAGAAACACTTGGTAATGCAAATTACATAAATTTTTAAATACAGAAAACATTTCAGGCGGTGGAATTCGAACTTCAGCACCTGCGAATGCGATTTCAACACTTGGCAGTAGCTCACAAGCAACCAGCTCCTTAGTCGCATTCGGCCACGAAGGACCCTTGGCATATGTGCCATGCTGTTGCATTAAATTCAACGCGCTCATCGTTGTCCTTTTTGGTCTCTTTTACAACATTTATCGTGTATCTCTTGTGTCCCATTTTCGTCAAGGGTAAATCCCGAGCTATGTGCTTATCTATTTTTCAGTTAAACCAAAAATAAATAAAATTTTATTTTTAAGGTGCTCACCCTGTACATATTTCACCTAAAGAATATTCGGTTTCGTGCCAGATAGATATATCATCCGCATGCAAAGTATCGACTTCCTCTATCAGGTATAGGTATATAGTTTTTGAGCTATACCGCTAACCGACAGACAGACAGATGGACGAAATTGAGAAAACCTATTTTTCGTCATCTACCGTTCCTGAAACGTGAAGATCTATACAAATCTCAGAAGGTAATTTTACACGGTTACAATACTTCCTTAGTCTTTCCTAGAGTACCTATATAATAAGTAGATAAGAGTACGGCAAATGCAGGAACAGTATTTGATTGGTTGGATCCCTATGCATGTACAATAGACCTACATGCGATTTAGAAGTAGCCGACAGGTTTTTGATTGTAATTGGTGACATTCAGCTGACATAAAATTTGTCAAAGTTGCAAAAACAAGTTCGTAATCAATTTGTAAAATAAGTGGCGAAATTTGAGGGTTTTTGTGCACTTAATTTTGTTAATTATGTAATTTTCTTTTTCCCTTAACCTATTTTCAGTCATTTCGTTTTAGCATGACTGGTTGCTCTGTCCACGGTTGAAAGAACCTTTCTGAAAATGGTGTTTACTTAGCTAGTGCTCCAAAGGATTGGATAAGAAAAAGAATTTGGCTAAACAAGATCAGCAAGGAACATTGTAGTTACAAAAGACTAACAATTTGTGAAAATCATTTTGACAATGATCAGTGAGAGTTTAGAGAAGATGGAACAAAAATATTAAAACACGTTTTGATAAAAAAAATGTATAAATCTTTGGTAGTACAATACATTAAATTGCGACAAAATAACAGAAAATTAAACCGTCTTTTTTGTGAGACAAAAGGAAAGAATAATTGTTGTAAACAAATATTAAAGAAGACTTACCAATTATCAAATTCAAACATTAACAACTACTAAAAATAAGTGTAGCAAATGCTCCAATGAAACCTTAGAAAGGTCGGCTGAGATTTGCATGTGTAGGTACAAACTGGGCATAATAATTTTAGAAAAACAGGACTTCCATTTCCGTCTATTTGCACATCACATTTCCATTTGCAGCATTTAAATTATCAACCTGGCATTTTAACAATGTCTTTGCTTTATTAAGGATTAAAATTGCAAACTATAACACAATTCTCTAAAAATACTGCATTCTTACTTTAGATGAAATAAGAAAGAGTATGGACTTTTGTGTGGCCACTAATTCTTTTAAGGAATCTGTAACATTGTTAATTCAGAACAATCGTTTAGCTTCTAAAGCTTTAGTTGTCATGTTAGGTATATAACATATTAGAACAATCTTAGGTTTTTAATATACACCCTTCTATTATTTGTGTAGGGCCTATCACAACTAGTTGGAAGCAAACGTTGGCTTACTACTTTACGTCAGAAAGCACTAACAGTCAATAGTTGCGGATATTTTAATTAATATTATGAAACATGCTACAAACACAAGTTTCTGTAACATCAGACATGGGCTCTTGCAATCAAGGCATGTGGAGAAATTTAGGAGTTATTGCCGAAAAATTTTGCAAAATAGTCAATTCATTAACAATTCATTCAAAGAAGAACAAAAATATATTTTTAGCAGATGCTTCACATGTTTGTCTCTATTATCTGTTATTTGCATTTTCTAATACGTACATAACACATGCAGTTACTTTAATTACTCATTTATATTTCATGTTTTTATCATTTTATTTATTATTGCTTTGAATTTTAGAACGTATTTCTTTAACGTATTAAGTGGCATATTATAATTAATGTAAGTGTTCCAACAAAAGTCGTACTTGTAGTTTAAATTTGAATAAACAATATAAAATTTCTAATATAATATTGTATATGAGTTAAATTGTATAAATTTTGCTTGTGTTGTATCAATGCAGTTCATAAAAGTAGAACTATAGTTAATAAATGTGCAACTACACAATAACAAAGTAACGTAGTTAACTATGGCATTTCCGACAAATTTCATTTTTTTTGATCCCCAAATGTCATCGTTTGCTTTACTCTTATCTTATATAGGTCCTCTAGTCTTTCGAGCGACAGTGAGGGATTTTACTTCGACACGAAGTGTACGAAGTACTGAAATTCCCTCATATCGAAAACCACTCTGAGTCAAATATCTCTAAAATTCGAGCCAACCGACTAATGAACCCACTATATCAAATCTCCGTCTCGGCGGTGCGGATCTTTGGTGAAGATCCAGCCCACTAGATCAATGGAGGGTGCTTAAACGTGCTGTGCGGGGGATGTATGTTCGTATGTGTACACGATTCCGGTCGCCAGGAACCTTCCTGAAGTCTTGGATCGTTTTCATACGATAGGTCCTCCGAAAATGAAGGCAACATCAACTTTTGAGCTATGGTCGTCGGCAAAAAAAAATTTTTTTTTTTGATAAATAACTGGTTCATAGCATTTCATTGTATTAGCGAAACGGAGTGATGCTGAGTATCGAAGTATTCTTGGAAAGCACGGAAGGGCGCTTTTCTTGGGTGGGGGGTACCGTATATTTGTCATTACGTTTGCCGAGGAAGGTTACCTATAAGCAAAAAATCTTGAGTTCAAATTATACCTGCAAAATAATGAGACCGAGATATATTCGATAAGACCATTTCCCGATATGGAAAAACATACGACTCGTTTTGATGACACTTCAAAAAATGTAAACTGTCAAACAATGGTCATTTTTCCCAATGGCAAACCATGGAAACGTAATGTCAGTTAAATAATCTCAAGGAACTTTTACTAATTTTTGCCACTTTAGTTCTTATTTGATCGAATTTTAAATAGCTATTTTGTGCAACAAGTGCTAAAAATGAATAATTATACTGAATGCCCGCAGGGAATATTGCAAGACTATTCTCGGAAGAAATTTCATCATTATTGTATACCATATTATTCCCTTTTAAAGAGTATTCAGTTTTAGTTCTGAAATTTCTTGTTTACCTATCTGGTTTGGTTTTCTTCCCGCAAATACTCGAATATGCACTTGTGCAATACCGAGTATTGCACTTATGCAAATATTCGCTGTATTCAAATCTGATTGGTTCAAATTTTGAAAATTGATTGATGGGATTGGTTTATATTGTACTAGAAGCGCAAAAATTTTCACAAATATATCAGAAGCAATTTATCCTCTCGCATAACAACCCTGACACTTCGTGATGATAACAACTCCGTGTGTACAGACCCTAATAAGATAGCTAACCTATTTGCCAAACAATTTTCACGTTAGTTTTTGGAGAAACCCCTAGGAAACCTACCAGTACTTGATCCAACCACTCGCTGTTCAAATAGCTTAACCATCGTCAACTTCGATACAGACCAAGTTTTAAAGTCTTGTCACAGCTCAAGTCCGATTCTAGCTCAGGACTCGATGACATCCATCCCTATATGTTAAAGAATTGTGCTGAATCACTTCTTATGCCTCTCTAAATTTAATGAATGGGTCTTTACAACATGGTGCGCTTCCAAGTTCTTGGAAGCTAGCGATTGTTATTCCAATACATAAGAAAGGAGACAAACTTGATCCTGTAAACTATAAGCCTATCAGTCTAACGTCGACCATTTGTAAGTGTATGAAACGAATAATAGCGAAGCATCTCACAACTTTTCTCCTGAACAACCACATCATCCCGCAGACTCAACATGGATTCCTATCTGGACGATCAACCATTACCAACCTACTTACAAATCTAAACGAGTGGACTAAATCCCTTGACCAAGGTGAACCTCTTGATGTGTTGTACTTTGATTACTCTAAAGCATTTGATCAAGTGGCCATCGAACGTCTGCTACTAAGCCTGAGCATATCGGTATAAGAGGCGATTTGTTGAGATGGATTTTCGACTTCTACGAGAGGAAGAACGTTTTGTGTGAGGGTCGCGGATACTTACTCAGAATATTATCCTGTACTAAGTGGTGTGCCGCAAGGTTCCGTTTTAGGACCTATTCTTTTCCTAGCATATACAAGTGACTTAAGGCTCAATATCTCATCAAATATAACACTATTTGCCGACGATAACAAAATTTTCGGAAACCCAATCACGGATGCTTTCTCCATAGACGACGACCTTAAGCGACTACAAGACTGGTCAGCAAAGTGGCTATTGACGCTTAATGCCTCGAAGTGTAGTGTCCTGCACTTAGGTCATAATAACCCTAAGAGGTAATATATTGTAAATGGCATGATTTTAAAGAGCTTGGAAACCCAAGTAGACTTAGGTGTCTCTGTCTCGAGTAATATAAAATGGAGTGCGCACATAATTAGTGTAGTGAAAAAAAGCAAATAGTCTAATATACCTCGTTAAATGTGTGTTTAAAAACCCGTCACCCTCCCTAGTGCTAAAAATTTATAAAACTTACATTCGCCCCCTGTTAGAATATGCTGCTCCGGTGTGGTACCCGTATCTTGTAAAAGACATTGAACTATTAGAGAAGGTACAAAGACGAGTGACTAAAATTTCGTTTAGTTTACGAAATCTTAGTTATCCCGAAAGATTGTCGAGGTTACACTTAACTAGCCTTAAAGTCAGACGTTTGCGAGGCGATCTTATTGAAGTTTTTAAAATATTAAATAGTTCTTACGAGTGCAATTTAGATTTTTTCAAACGCAACTCCAATGTCCATCTCTGAGGTCACAATCTAAAACTGAGCCGTGATCGCTTCCATGGGAACGCCCGCAAACTCTTTTTATCAAACAGGGTTGTGGAACACTGGAATGCATTACCTAGTGCTGTTGTAAATGCAAGGAATTTAAATGTTTTCAAAAATATGCTTGATGAACACTTGAATGCAGCTCCATATGTTAGTTAAAGTACGTGTAGCTCAACTCTAGTAGTCCTAACAACTCATTGTTATTTGTTCTCAGCTTTTTGTAGAGTAAGCCTTAGTTAAGTCGAAATTTACAATGTTCTGCATACTTGTATAATTTGCAAGGGTCATTATCGGCTTTGCCGCTTACCCTTTTATTCTTTAATAATAATAATAATAATAATATTATCAGAGGAGAATAGTCACTTAAATAATCCCAAGGACATTCTTCTTGTTTTGGCCGCTTCCCTGTTGATATTATTTGGATGTTTTTCTATTTCTATGGCTTCACGTATCACTCGCGGGAAGTAATGAGGTATTCTGGCTTTAAGCTTAGTAAAACGTGGACCCCTGTGATACACGATCTAAAGCATTACAAGCACTGTGCGTCATACGGCCACGCCCCACGGATTACGTTACACTCGGATGACCAATCAGCGTTACGCCACTCCGCGCGCCTGGCACAAAGGACTATAAATAGCTCTACACCGACCTTCGGTTCTTAGTGCGACTTTCACTCTGATGATGCAAGCTGCAAGGTCTTGCGAAACGTTAGTGAATATGGATGCACAAACAGCAAAACGGCCAAATCTGCCTAAGTATCCTCGTTCTCAAGATACTCAAACAACACGAGCCACCAAAGAGCATGGCCATCGCGCGGGTTTTTGCTTGACTTTACAAGGTGCAAGGCACATTAAGCCAGAAAATGCTGGGTGTTCATATAGAAATACTACGCAGTCTAAGCCGAAATTCTATGCTAAGGAAAATAATTAGAGATAAATTATTTATATTTTGTTGTTACTGTTACGCCATCACGCTTAAATTTGAAATAACTGTAATTGAAGGAAATTAACTAAATTTAAAAAATAATGCAACCTTTTCGTATTTTTTATAATAATAATGTTTATTTTCATCTTTTTTGGGTGCCTCATCCGTTCCGGACATTGGCTATGACCATGGCAATTCTCACTTTATTGGCAGCCAGACGAAATAGCTCTGTTGATCTTAATCCGAACCAGTCTCTAAGATTTCTTAGCCAGGAATGGCGTCTTCTTCCTGGTCTTCTCTTTGCTTCGAGTTTACCCTGCAGGATTAGTTGTAGCAGACGATATTTGCTGTTTCTCATGACGTGCCCAAGGTATTCAAGCTTGCGTGTTTTGATTGTAAGAATAATTTCTTTTTGTTTTTGTAGTCGCCTCAGTACTTCCTCGTTCGTTATGTGTTCTGTATAGGAAATCCTGAGTATCCTTCTGTACAACAACATCTCGAATGCGTTTATCCTGTCAGTTATTTCTTTGTTTATTGTCCAGGTTTCTGCACAATAGAGTAGAACAGGGAATACATAGCATTTTAGCATTCTTATTTTAAGAGTTATGCTTAGATCTCTGGATAGAAATAATTTTTTCATATTTATAAAGGCTGCCCTTGCCTTTTCTATCCGACATCGCACTTCACCTCTATAGTCCCAGGTCTCATAGACTGTGGTTCCCAAGTAGTTGTATGTGCGTACTTGTTCAATCATTTGTCCGTCAACACTTAGAATTCCCGGGTCGTTGTTTGACTTCGATATAACCATATACTTTGTCTTTGTAATATTGAGGCTCAGTCCGTAATGTTCAGAGTGTTGCTTTACTCTCAATAGTAGTTGTTGCAAGTCTTCTAATGAGTTGGCCACAATGACAGCATCATCAGCAAATCTTATATTATTGATATGTTCTCCATTTATCTTTATTCCCGGTTGGTCCTCTAATGCTTCTCGAAAGATTCTCTCTGAGTAAATATTAAATAATGTTGGAGAAAGGACGCAATCTTGTCGTACGCCTTTGCAGATTTCTATTTCATTTGATAGGCTGTTATCAATTTTAACTCTTGCAGTCTGGTTCCAGTAAAGATTAGCGATGATTCTTATATCTCTCTCATCAACAGTTGTTGTTCTTAATATTTCAATTAACTTATCATGTTTTACGGTGTCAAAAGCCTTATTGAAATCAATGAAGCAAATGTGTGCGTCATAACTCATGTCTCTGCATCTCTGAATCAAAACTTGCATTGAGAATACGGCTTCTCGTGTTCCTAAGGCATCTCTGAACCCACACTGAGTTTCTGCTATGTTCTCTTCGCATTTTTTGTGTATCCTAAGGTGTATGACTTTCAAAAAATATAACATAATTGAAACAAAGTATATGGAATTAGAATGCATTGTTTTCCTAAAGTTTGTATTGAGAATTTCACTTTTCCCTAACAATTTTTCACCTTTTTCTTTAAATTTCAATTGACAGATTGGCAGTGCGTGACAATTTTTTGTGGTAATTTTGGTGTTATTAACTACTACGCCATGAATAAAGACACGAATTTCTGACGGGATAAATATCCTTAAAGCTACTAATTGACGTCATCTATAAATTCCTATTGGAATTAGTTACCCTTAAAGATTTGAACTGACTCATATGTAGTTAGCGTTTGACCTCTTCAATGTACGAATAATCTATGGCTTCAAATAACTCTTAAAGGTTGGGAAAAATTAAGCCTACAAGGTTGGTATTTGTTTACTTCTTTATTCAACGAAAACCAAATTCTTTAAATAAATTTATAATTAACCACTTTTTGCCACAGGGATCAGATTAAGAACACACCCTGATTTAAGTTTAAATCTAAATTAGAACGTATGTTTTGCTCAAATTTTCATGTGTGCCCTCTGTTCCTTAGCTGACACATTTATTTATGGCAGATTTATGCAAGTGCTGCCACCTTTAGAGATTTAGTACAAGTGCAATGACAATGGCGTGCCGCTTCGTTAATCAGCTGGTGGCGTGAATGTTGATGTGTCACCTTTTTTGAGAAAAAGTAAGTATATACCATAAAAAATAATTATTGCATCGGTTACTTTTTGTACTTCATTGGGGTTGATATGAAGCTTGCGTGAGGTAATTATTAGAGTTCGTCGAATGCCATTTTGCCATGTTCCTTACTGTAGGCCCCTTTCGGACCAGATTTCGTATTTAGTCGTTTCACGTAGTAAGGGGTGAAATGAACCACATTTGTTGGTGCCATAAATTCTATAAAATGCCTCTATTCCTGATAAATGCTATATTTTGAATAAATGCCAAATTTAAATGCTATATTTCAATCAAAATCAATATTATGTGGTTAATTCGCGACGAAAGGGCTTACAAATTTCAAAATAAACATGCAGAAGTTTTGGTGAGTGCCAGGTACTAAGGTCGATGACCCGGGGCGGGGGTGACCGCTCGTCGCGCGCCTTAACGCTCAGGTAAGTATCCCGTTACGTCCACTCATCAACAACAAAGTCGCCCACTCTCCCTCCTCTTCAACGCACCTCGGATATCTACGTTCCACTCATTTGTCTTGTGTCCGTCGTTTATATTAGATCACTTTGTCCTTTATACTTGTGTTGTGGGATTTTTAATATTACTGGAAATTTTTTTTCTAAAATTTAAACTTTTTGAAATAAATACTTACCATTTTTATGCTTTATTTTGAACATATGCCATATTTTGAAAAAATAAATGACATTTTGCTATGTTATATTTTGAAAAAATACGGGAATATTTTGACAAACTCTAGTAATTATAAATCGGGGCACTAATCATTAGAAAAGAATGGTCCACTCTTCTTGTTCCAGATGCCAGCCAGAATTTTACGACAGGCACTAATAAAAATCTACAAGCCGCTGCACTTTGCAATTTCTTAAATAAAATGAAAATATGCAATGACACGCACTCCTTAAGTCTGGAAGACTCCGGCAAAATAATAAACGACCGGTGCTGACATGAACAGCGCTCGCCAACGGTTTACCGATTTCCAAATGGAACCGTTGAAATTCCAGACTATAAAATTTTCAATTATAAATTTTTAATAATTAGCGTTGCCCTAAATCAAACCACCACGTGTGAGACATCGATACGTGCAGCAGAATGCCAGAAAGACAATGAACGCCGAAACGAACAAACGGCCCAAGCGCGGTGTAAAAAACGCCCGAAATTATCTCACCCTGGGAGCTACAGAAGCCCACAAAGCATCCAGGCTATATCAAACATAAACTAATCGTGTTTAATATAAAAATACGTGAAATTGAGCCAGATCGATGATGGAAGCCAGTACGCACCGCTACGATTAATAGTAAGACAATTATGCTAAAATTTGCGAATCAGCAAGAAAATTATCCAAAAACGCTTTCACTCTCGCAACAAATGGAATCGACGGGGACAAGATACTCTTCAATTCCGTTTATAATACAGCGAAATACCAGTGAATTCATCTCCGTTCGGTTTGAAAAACACACGAGGCAAACAGCGAGTCGTGTCAGGGTAATAGCAGGGTTTCGATAAAATCTATATTTTCTTCACAAAAATGGAAGAATGTTCAATTACGTAAGCAGGGTTTGGTTAAAGTCTGAATCAATGGGCTACTTGCACACAGAACATATCGCTATGATTCATTAATTTCTGTTTAGAGATGCTGTTCAGGAAAAGGGTAAACCGCAAGCAATGGATTGTTTATAACACTGTCAGCGACAGTGAAGATGATGCTCTAAGTGACGTTGATTGTGATTACTGATTAAAATCAAGTCTCAGATTACTCCAGCGATGATGAGTGCTCTGATCATCAACCAATGGCCAACACAAACAAAGAAACAAATCATGACGAGGATGATAACACTCTAACTACGAATGAGGAAATTGTGAATGAGTTCTCCCAACATTTTAAATCGGTATACCCTCCGAATCCATCAAGCTATAATGTTTCGTTCTCACACGCACTGCCTTTAATACATCACGATTGTTTCAATATGTCAAGTATAACTATTAAAGATGTTGAAGATGGATTTAAGGCCTTAGCTCCAATGCGTTCGGTGGGACCGGATGGAATACCCGCCTATGTATATAAAGCATGCTCAGAATTCTTCATAAAACCATTTCATTTTATATTTAATTTAATTTTGAAAACTAATCATGTTCCACAGAGCTGGAAAATCACTAAATTTTGTCCAGTTTTCAAGAATGGCAATAAAAATGACTGTGCTAACTACTGGCCTATAGCTCTGCTTTCAGTTATATGTAAAACCTTTGAGAGTGTGATCTACAAGTACCTATTGTCTTATATAAAAAGTTATGTTTCTCCTTACCAGCATGGGTTTGTTCCTGGTCGATCCACAGCCACAAACTTTTTATCCTTTACACAAACTGCTAGCGGATCAATGTATAGTGGTGGGCAGTTGGACGTCATATATACTGACTTTTGTAAAGCATTCGACAGAGTTCACCACGATACATTATTAAAAAAACTTCATTCGTATTCTATTTCTGACAAATTTTTAAAATTAGTGGTATCTTATCTCTCGAATCGAAAGCAATATGTTGTCTATAATGGCAGTACATCAAATAACTATAATGCGACATCAGGAGTACCTCAAGGGTCGAATCTCGGGCCACTTCTTTTCCTTATATTAATTAATGATTTACCGGACTGTGTAAAGTACTCTGAGTGCCAAGTTTTTGCAGACGACTTCAAAATTTACAAAGTAATTTCTTCATTTCATGACTTTTCAAAATTGCAGGAAGTCCTGAATCGTGTTGTGGATTGGTTGGAAAGGAATCACTTAAACCTCAATATCGCAAAGTGTAGTTGTATTTCATACTCTCGAAGCCCAACACCGTTTCTTTATAATTATAATCTCAAAGGTAGCAACCTGACAAGGAATGATAGTATTAAAGATTTGGGAGTAGTCTTCGATAACAAGTTGACACTTAATCAGCACGTTCACAATTCCATAAAAAAAACTTATCAGACTCTGGGTTTCATATTGCGCAATTCTGCAAATTTTTGTCGTATATCGTCTTTTATTTGGTTATACACATCTTATGTTCCACCCATTTTAGAATACGGCGCAAATATATGGTCTCCGTGCTACGAAGTTCATAAGAACGAAATTGAAAAAGTTCAAAAGAAATTTCTAAGATTCATATATAATAAAAAACACGGAATTTTTCCTCTTGCGAAATCTTATTCATCTATGCTTCAAGAATTTAATTTTTGCAGTTTAGAAAAAAGGAGAGATCTTGCCTCTGCTCTGTTTACATATAATCTTATCAACGGCAGGGTTGATGCATCCCAGATACTTCAGTGCTTGATGCTAGCAGTTCCCTGCTACAATTATAGACATAGATCTACCTTCCACATACCCATTTGTCGCACAATTATGCATTCAATTCACCCCTCCATAGAATTGCAAGAATTGCAAATCACTGCCACAATTCGGATATATTTCATGATAATATAAAAGTTTTTAAATCACAAGCCACGCAAGTCCTGAATCGTGACGTGTAATATCTAACCGATTAATTGTTTTTCTTTTTCCTTTGTTTAATTTCTTGTACAATTTGTTAAATGTGTATTCGTTTATATTTGCGCAATTTGCTATGCTATATCCTGTTATTTATGTTATGCTGCTGCTACTAAGATGAGCTAAATTGTTATAATTACAATTATACTTATTTTCATTATGTATGGTATTGTAACTGTGTTCACCGTCTTAAATTGTATTTTCAACCCGTTATTGGGCCTGGCCTGTCGGTTGAATAAATAAATAAATAAATGAGCCTTTGCGCAGGAAACCAAAAGTAGTTCCCAAAAATAATTTAAAAAAACCTCGTTTCCGACCTCGTTTGGCATGAATCAGGGTAGATTAAGGAATACCCTCTATGCAAGTCCCACAATTTATTACGTAGCAGAAGGTAAACGACGATCCAGAAGTTGAGAGACCAATTCATTATTTTAAATTGTATTTTAGCACTGAGATCACATTGTTTTTGAAAGTAATACATTTTCTCTTCAAAAATTCCTAACCTGCTTTTAAAGATAACTCAAGATGAACTTGATATATTCATAGGTACAGCTATGTATGTACATGTCAATATATGATTTGCCCAGACATCAAATGTATTGGGTCAATAAAACAAGAGTGCCTCGAGTGGCAGATAGAATAAGCCGAAACAGATGGGAAGCAATAAAATAAAATTTACATTGCAATAATAACGAGAATGGTACTAAAAGTAATGATAGAGATATCACCCATTTATGCAAAAAAATTGCAGAAACACCAATAGCCACAAATGTTGTGTATTGATGAGCAGATTGTACCATTTAGAGAACGCTCCTCCTTAAAACAATACATTCCCAAAAAATCTGGTGTGATACACGCAAACAACTTCCTTTTACAGTGATGTTATAATTAGACAAAAATTTGATTTTTAATTTTTTAGCATTTGTCAAAATTTTTTAAAAATTAAAAATTCTACAGAAACCGTACAAAATAGAACGTTAGTTGAAGAGACAAATTTACTATAAAATTTTAAGCAGAATTCAAAAATTAAATAATATACCGGATGTTCTATTTAAAATAGGGTTTAATAAAAAAACAAGAAAGAAAACAAAAGAAACCCATTTTAGAGGTATTCAACTGGAAAATCACCTATCTCACATCACTACACATTCAAAATGTAATAGAAATGTAAAGTTTGAAAAAGATCGTTAAATCCGTTTTTGAAAATAAATTAAAAGAACTGAAAAATCGGAAGACTAAACACCATACTTCCGGTTATGCGATTTTCTTAAAAAGCTTGCTGTCGCATCTAGATAGTACACAAAACTTATATATGAAGTTTCCACGCCATACCTCTTTTCGTTTTTGAGATATTCTGTTCACAGACAGGCAGACACATAGCCACACAGACAGACAGACCAATGAACAAAAACATGTTTTTTGGGATCAGGGAACTCTAAAACGTGAAAATCTATTGAAAACTCAATTTCGAATTTTATCGTAAAACGAAGTAAAAACCTAATAAATGGGGCTACAAAATATTCGTTTTATGTGACGTAAAAGGTCTGGTTTACAATTTTGATGTATACAGGGTGCCCGGATTTCGTATGGACAACATGGGTAACTTTTGTATTTAAAGAGATAGAGAGATGGTTATATTAGCAAAAAGGTACAGGTTTGAGAGCTCATTAAGAATCCATCTTCAAATTTTACTTGTCATGGCCCACCTGTCTAAAATTAAAAAAAAAAACAAAATCTCCTAATTTCTTTTAGATGTCGTAACTTTTTTGTTACTCAATATATTGAGATGCGATTTGAACTAATTTGCATGGTAATCTAAATACTTTTATTTGCATTTAATAAAACCAATTTTATTTGTGTAAATTTTTAGTAATCTAACCTAACCTCAAAATTTTAAATTGGTACCGTGCAATTTTTTTGGCCCTTTTAAGAGAGGATTTTTTTCTGAATGCAATGATGTATTACATGATATGGAAACTTCTTTAAAATTTTGAAAAACTGAGCTTACTCTTTTTACAGGCAGAAATCGCTAGTGCCATGATCACAATAATTTTGTTTTTTGTTTACCACGTTATCAGTGAAATTATGTTTCGAAACAAAAAACAGGCTTATCATCATACGTGCCTGTCAGTAGTGTGAGTGTTATTACTTCAACTTATAATGGAAAATTTAGAACAATATGATGTATTTTGTGCGTATATCAAGTGCTACAAGAACGTAGAATTTACACGTCAAACATACGGAACACATTGACACTACTGGCAGGCACGTATGATGATAAGCGTGCTTTTGGTTTCGAAACATAATTTCACAGATAACGTGGTAAACAAAAAACAAAGTTATTGTGATCATGGCACTAGTGATTTCTGCCTGTAAAAAGAATAAGCTATTTTTCAAAATTTTGAAGAAGTTTCCATATCATGTAATACATCATTGCATTCAGAAAAAAATCCCCTCTTAAAAAAGCCAAAGAAATTGCATGGTACCAATTTAAAATTTTGAGGTTAGGTTAGATTACTAAAAATTTGCACAAACAAAATTGGTTTTATTAAGTGCCAATAAAAGTACTTAAACTACCATGAAAATTAGTTCAAATCGCATCTCAATATCTTAAGTAACAAAAAAGTTACAGCATCTAAAGGAATAAGAAGATTTTGTTTTTTTTTAAATTTTAGACAAGTGGGCCATGACAAGTAAAATTTGAAGATGGATTCTTAATGAGCTCTCAAACCTGCACCTTTTTGCTAATTTAACCATCTCTCTATCTCTTCAAATATAAAAGTTACCCATGTTGTCCCTACGAAATTCGGGCACCCTGTATACTGCCTGTGGATGGAAAATCGGACTTGGGTGCAAGTAGTAATGTTGTTTTGAATTTGTCAACTATTATCCCTGAAAATAAGAATAATTTATTATATTATGATAATAACTAGTCTTCCCCTTTGGCTCTTATGGCACATTTACAAAGAAAATGGAATTGGTTCATTAGACACTATAAGAAGCAATAGAATTCTTAATATACTGTGCGATGACTCAAAAATGAAAAAAGATGGACGAGGGACATATAACGAACTTTTCAGTCACATTTAAGCAGTTAGTTGCAGTGGGAGTTGTCAGATGGTTTGACAATAACTCTGTCACACTAGCAAGCAATTTTTGTGAAGCTGACCTACAGACGTTGTCAAACGATTATTAAAAAAGGGTGAAGGTAAAATTGATGTATCCAGAGCCAACGTAGTGAAAGAATATAACACATTTATGGGGGGAGTTTATCTGTTAGACAGGCTCATAGTTTACTACAGAATTCGGATTCGTTCCAAGTAGCGGCACCTTCGAATACTATTTCTCTTTATGGATATTGCTTTAGTCAATGCATATATCAGGTACAAGAATAATATTATTGCACACGGATTGGCAGAAAAAAAGATACCTGATCTAGTGCAATTCAAAAGCGAAGTTGCAGATTAGTGGTGCCTTCTAAACAAATTGTCCATGAATAGGAAAACGCGGGGTCGCCTATCAGCGAATCCAATTCATCAACATTATGAGCAAAAAAGCCCTACAAAACCGATTCCAGAATTTAACATAAGAAGAGAACATGTAGGGCACTGGCCCAACGACGATCGGCTAAGACAAAGGTGCAAGAAACCAGGATGTGGATTAAAAACGTAGTTTAAGTGGAGGTATCAAGTGCGATACCTACATTTGTATAAAAAATGATCGCAATTGGTTTGTAGAATTTCATATGTAACTAGCTGTTACCCGCGACTTCGTTCGCGCGAGGTTAGTTATTTATGTATTAAATAATGACTAATTATTTTCTGTCATCCCATCCCATCCCATCCTATCCCCGCCCCTTCACCGTCCCCGTCCCTTTCTCCGTCCCCGTCTCCGTGCCATTCCATCCCGTCCCGTCCCGTCCCCTACCCTTCCATCCCATCCCATACCTTACCAAATTACGATATGATTCCATAGAAACTAAAAAATTATAATCTAGTACGTATAGATATAAAGAAAAGTCACAACTGACTAATCAACGCAGAGCCGTAACCACTGGTACTACGAAGTTGTAATTTGGGTGGATGATTCAATTTGCTACGTAAGGTAGTTTTAAGAAGAGATTTTTTGAAATTCTACACCTAAGGGGGTGAAAAGGGGTAAAATGTGTTTTTACGAATTCCTCAATATCTTTTACACCCGATGAGATACCGACTTGGTGTTTATTTGCAAATGCATAGAAACGTATTTCAGCATTTTGCCCTAATCAACCCCGAAAGGTGCAAATATGGATTCGGGGTGAATTAAAGAACCCTTCGTACCTCCCATGTTTCTTGGGTTAGAACATTATTTTTTGGCGTATAGATGTATTTTTCAAATCTTTAAACAGTGATTTAAGCGATTTTGAAAAATTTAAACCTAAGGGGGTGAAAAAGGGTAAACTGTGTATTCACAAATTCCTCAATATCTCTTACACCCGATAAGATATCGACTTGGTGTTTGCTTGCATAGGTATCCAAGGCAAATGTATAAAAAAATATTTCAGGATTTGGGCCTAGTCAACCCTTAAAGGTGCGAATCTGCATTGGGGGTGAATTATGGAACCCCTTGTATCTTCTGTGCTTGTTGAGGCAGAACATTCTTTTTTGTCATATAGATGATTTTCAAATCTTTAGAAAGGGGTTTTAGAGTTTTTTGAATTTCACCCCTAAAGCGGTAAAAACGGATAACTGAAAAGGGGTAGAGGGTTAAAATGATTAATTATTTCCCTTCTGTATTTATCTCAGGATAAAACGGGCTAAAATAATTTTTAGAAATTTTACCCTAAAGGGTGGAAGAGATAAACTGTGTTTTCACGAATTTCTCAATATCTCTTAGAATAAAATAGGAGAATTTCTGAAATTCCATCCCCCTGATGTGGAAACGGGTATCCTGCTATAATTGAATGAATACAACATATAATAAGTACATATATTTTTGATTTTATCTCATTGTTATGCTAAAACTCTAGTTTTATCAACCTATACAAAGGTAACGACAATTGTGTATGTACAATGGTTTGCGGAAAGTTCGTTCCCCACATTTCGTTCCCCACATTTCGTACCCCACATTTCGTTCCTGGGATATTTCGTCTCCCCACATCTCGTAAGCGGAAACTTCTTTCCCGTGCGAGCTCAATTTGTCTCCTAGATTAGACGGTGTTGAAAAACGAGTGCAGCGATCGGAATGCAGTTGGAAAAATGAAAGATATTTTAATTAATTTATTTATAATAAACCGATAAGAACTATATACAGTATGTCCCCGGATTGAGTTTACAAGAGGGAACTAAATTTTATTTTTAGTTTTATCAAAGAGCATATGTTCTTTGGTTTTACATAAAAATGTTATAGGAATTATAATTCCTGCTTGGTTTGTCGAGAACTTTAAAACATTTTTAGATTTTCAAAAACAAGTCGGCCTTGACAGTGAAGCGAAAACTATTTTCTTTTCAGGTAAACTACCCTTTTTGTTCATGATACGGCAAAATGTTACTAAGAAAAGTTGTTCAGAATGAGAAATTATGGCCCTATAAAAAATATCAGGAAGGTACGTACTTAGATTAAACCGTCATTTTTAATAAATACAATTTATTTTGTTCTTATCATAAATAAATTAATTAAAATATCTTTCATTTTCTAACTGTATTCCGATCGCTGCACTCGTTTTTCAACGTCCTGTAATCTAGGAAACAAATTGAGCTCGCTCGGGAACGAAGTTTCCGGGTACGAGATGTTGGGAGACGAAATATCCCGGGAACGAAATGTGGGGTACGAAATGTGGGGTACGAAATGTGGAGAACGAACTTTCCGTATCCCATGTACAATATAGCAAAAATTTATAAATTTTTCTGTAATATAGACAAAATAAAATAAAATAATAGGTTTACATAGCTATCAAGTTTTTTCTTAAAATAGAATAATTTATTTGTAAGTTTTACTGCCAGCAATGTTATATACAACCACAATGATTTTATGGTTATGTTTTAATTTCAACAACATACCCTGAATAACCAGCTTTTGACACTAGGTCCCAGCCATATCAACAAAATTAAAATGTTTCATACCCAACCCCAATGCAGAAATATCTGGAGTGGTATGGCCCTAAGCATTGAAATCAAGTTAAAACGTTTGCTAGTTCATTTGGTAATCATTACTAAGCAATTCCGTGCCTCATATTTTCTTGACTTTCGAACAATAAAAACGTGTAAGCGTTCCTATCGCGGCTCGGAGGTGTCGGAATCCTCCAGATGTGGGGTGCCAGGTTTTAATCGCCGGCCCATAATTTATATATTTTAAGTATATTAGTTCCATAACGAAGAGCCAATAACTTATGTAGGTAGTTTATTGTTCCTATAACTGCGAGTTCACACGGGGGCTGCCCAAAACGCCGAATGCCCAAAATGCCGAACCTATATTTCGTCCAAAACGCCGAATGCCATTCTGCCGAACGTGTCCAAAACGCCGAACGATGCCAACTGACGTCACGTCGTTCGCGAGCTTGGCGTCGGAGCCGAATACAAATCGAAAATTGTATTTGGTCCAAAACGCCGACAGCAGATCTATTCGGCACTTTGGCCATTCGGTAAAATGTGGACTGTCCAAAACGCCGAACCGACAATTCGATCAAAACGTCAACTGCCATTCCGCCGAACGTGTCCAAAACACCGACTGCCAATCTGCCGACTATGTCCAAAACGCCGACTGCCATTCTGCCGAACGTGTCCAAAACGCCGAACGGCGCTGACCGTCGTTACATCGTTCGTGAGGTTAGCGTCGGAACCGAACGCGAATCGAAATTTGTATTTAGCCCAAGATGCCGACTGCACATCGATTCGGCACTTTGGCCATTCGGAAAAATGGCCTAGAACGCTACTACGAGCCTCGCCCAAAACGCCGACCGCGTTTGGAGTCGGCAGTTTGCCCGTTCGGCGAAATGTCTTGCAAGGTAATCGCTGTCATGACCAAAATGCCGACTGCATGTACTAGCGGCAGTAAACAGTTTTGAAATTGCATTCTTGTAGATGACGTTGCAATATGGTGGGTTTGTTTATTTGATTAACTGTTTCTCACTTCAAGGCTAAAATTGTGAAAAAACAAATACGATTTGGCTTTCTGAATCTTTTTAATAGTCGCGGCAAACTTGTATAGTACCTATGAGTGCTGATTCGTTACGGGAAAAAACTATTCATTGGTCATAAAGTGCAATTAATTCTACACCTACCAATATGTCCACAATGTCTACTTTTATATTTACAACTGCCTATTTAATACTTATGATGCGGTTCTCTAGTTATAATTGACGTTTTGTAGGTAAATGAGGTTATCGATAATACATACAAATAGTATATTATATCATGAGGGACTAAAGTGCATCATTAAATCCCGCGAAGGCCCGTAGGACCTGAGGGAAATAATCACTCAAGGGATTTATGCACTTTATTCCCGTGTGGTATACGCTATTTTTTGCACTTTTGGGAACATTATCATCAAATATTTGAAAAATTTTAAATCTGTCAATTTTGAAACTGACAAATACGAATTTTATTAAGAATGTTGTGTACAGAGTGATTTTTTAAAAACTGAATTGCAGTAGGCCCTGAATAGCCTGAATTAGTTGGCAGTACTGAAGTGTATTGTCAGTCTATGTCAAATTCGAGATTTGTAGGTTAAAATTTGCGCCAGTGTGTGTCAAATGACAAACAAAACCTAACCTACTAACCTCGAATTTGACATAAACTGACAATGCACTTCAGTACTGAGAGCTGATTAATTTTAAATTTTATTAAGATTTCTGTGTACATAAATTTACCATAGATACGGTAACATTTTTACTTTAGTCCCTAGGGACTAAAGTAATTACTTCTGTCCGTAGGGATTAAATGAGCTACTTTAGTCTCTGA
The DNA here is from genome assembly GCA_940337035.1 of Agriotes lineatus. Classification (NCBI taxonomy): domain Eukaryota; kingdom Metazoa; phylum Arthropoda; class Insecta; order Coleoptera; family Elateridae; genus Agriotes; species Agriotes lineatus. The sequence continues at coordinate 36,222 of CALNHX010002835.1, forward strand.
AATAAGTGGCTAAAGTGCCAACTTTAGTCCCGCAAGTGTAAAAAAGGCGTTTGTGGTTTAGTTAAACTTCCGACAAATGAAATAATTATACAGGGTGTTTTTTAAGTCAACCATGTGCATTCTGGAGGTACCAACATTGTAACGTAAAAAGAGGTCTAAAAAACTCGTTTAAGGTTTTTTACCTCAGATTCGTAGTTCTCTTATAAAACACCGTTAAAAATTTGAGAAAACGTTTTGAGAATCTCCGAATTTGACATATAGCGGCATATTTTTTAAAGCAGGTGAGTAACAAATACCTTAAAGTTGTCTACTATCCATTCACAAAATTCATGAACTGTCAACACGCTGTCAAGTTGGTACCTTGTTTAAATTCTGTTTTGGAACCTTTGGTTGCTGAGTTTGGCAGAACTGAAATTTTTGAAATTAAAAAACTGTCACACTTGCACAACCTGCAATATGTCATTATGTAAGTAAATGCAAAAATTCGGAGAAGTAGTAAATCTTCAGCCTTTCTAGTTTCCCATGAAAAGTACAACGTGAAGCACATTTTACAAACACATTTCGACGAAACGGTGCCGGCAGGTAATAAAACGGGTATCACGGGTGGCGGAAAAAAGTGCCGCGGAAAAAAGTGCCGATGGAAAAAAGTGACACGGAAAAAAGTGCCACGGAAAAAAGTGCCGAGGGGAGAAAATAATAATAAAGTAATAACCGGGCGAAGGTTTACTAAATTAAAAAAAAACTGGAAGTTACCCTTTTATTTTTAAAAACTTTGCATTGCAGTATTGTGCAGTATTTGAACATGCATTGTGTTTACCTGTTCCCAAATCGACAGGAATGCAGATTTAGAGATAATACGTAGAAATATTGCAATTTGAAATTTTTTATCTAAGGTGCATATGGATTATGTCTACCGTCTTAAGTGCAATTAGCGCGAACAAATCTTCGTGCCATGGGACCTACTATTAGATTTCAAGTGTATGAATAACTTAGGGTTAATTATAAAATGTTAGTTTTTACTTTAGTTTTTTTGTAACTATTTATAGTAAGCTTGTATTTTATTTAGTAGTTAATAACTATTAATAAACATAAATTCCTAATATTTAATTTTAGTTTTATTTCTTGCCTAATTATCTTAGAACAAAAGTGTATTTAGGCGTATGAATCATTCGAATTTTTTTTCGCAGCATTTTTTTCCGCCGGCACTTTTTTCCGCGGCACTTTTATCCGCCAACACTTTTTTCCGCGGCACTTTTTTCCGCGGCACTTTCTTCCGCCGGCACTTTTTTCCAGGCACTTTTCTCTGCGGGACTTTTTTCCTCGGCACTTTTTTCCTAGATTCAATAAAACTGCCGTTCAAAATTAATCCCTCCAATATTGGCTAATCGGCTTAACAAAGGAAATAACTAGTAGGCGATTTTCAATTTTAAAGACTAAATTAAATCGAAATTCCTTACTATAACAAATTATAGTCATTTATGAACGACTATCAAAGAGTTAGCCATATAGAATTGGTTCCGGTATCAAAATTAAATGAACCCAATGCGTTTTACCTACCGCATCACGCAGTAATAAAGGAATCAAGTAAATCCAAAAAACTACTAGTGAAGTTTGAAGCATCGGCTGTATTTATCTGGGATTAGTTTAAATCAAACATTAATGGTTGGGCCAAAACTTCAAGAAGACCTGCTTTTAATTATTCTTAGATTTAGATTGCACATTTTTGTTTTAATCGCAGCGCCGATATGGGTTCGGCGCCGCCATCTCGGCGCCGCCACTTCGGCGCCGCCATCTCGGCGCGAGGCCAGCTCGGCGCCGGGACAACTCGGCGCGGAGCCATCTCGGCGCCAGCCAACTCGGCGCGAGGCCATCTCGGCGCCGAATTTAAATTCGCAAACCACAGTGTGCACTACGTAAGAAAATTATTATAAACACATAATAAATAAAGTGATTGCCAAAAATCTGGCATCAAATAAAAAAAAATATTTAGAATTTCTTGGAAAATCAAACACTAACGACCAGAGGTAATTGCAAAGTGATTACAAATGGGCCAAACAAAAGTTGTCACATGACTTCCGTTATCAGTAAAATTTTACATTTTTTTTAAATAATTACGAAACATGCATTGAAATTTATTATGAAATGAAAAACTTTGTTAAAAATATTTGTTTTTCCATAGCAGTTTTTGTTAAAAGTAAAATTCTTTGATATGGGACCTAAATATAAAAGAAAATGTGAGAGGCCAAAGTTGGCAGAGGATTTTGAAATTTTGGTATAGGAGCCTAAATGTTGATTCTAAACAATTTTTCTTAATAATTTTTTGTCGTATTTTCTACATAAAAGGCACGCTACCCTACAGTAAAATTGGTTTCATCGAAGGCATACTTGATTTTTCAAAACTGAAATATTGTTCGAAATTCGCTTTTAACCAAGCAGGGCTGAACCCCAAAAAATGAAAATTTAAAACGACAATTTGTTACCTTTTACAAGAGTCGTTTCACCTATCCGGGGACACACTGTATACAGGGTGTCCGGAAAATACGTGTACAACGAAAGACCACAAGTTCATTGGCCCAAAGTATGATGGTTTAACTCAACTTACCTATACAGGGTGTCAGAAAAGTCAACCGTGTCATTTCTGGAGATACTAGGGGGCGCTATATGGAGTCGAAAAAATATTTTCTAAATTCCTAAAAGCCTAGTGTTAAGTAACAGTTACTGATTCAGGCTTGTAGAAATTTAGAAACTATTTTTGTGGCTAAACCGTTCACCCAACTAAAATATTGTAAGAGAGGAAATAGCTTCAAAATTAAAGTAAGTAACTATTCACAAAAAAAAATTGGTAGTGATTATACAGGTGGTTAAAAAATATGGATGGATAATTTATTGTGACGTTTTTAAACACCCTGTAATTTTCGAAATTAAGGTTTATTCCACAAAATGCTGTAGTTTACTGGTACAAACGCATGGCCAAAACATGAATAAAATCTATCAAAGATTTTTCGACTTACTTGAAAAAATTTAAAAAAGCTAATCGAAGACCTCTAGCGGCTAAACTAAGCAACTTTGTATACAGGGTGTCAGGAAAGTCAACCGTGGCACTTCTGGAGCTGCTAGGGGACGCTATATGGAGTCGAAAAGTCCTAATCCATTTAGAAGCATAATTTCTTCAGAATTCACTGTTGAAATTGGCACCGCAAATTTTATGAACCGCTGTATGGTACTTACTGCATTTTTGTGTTTTTGATGCTTTTTTGTCAATTAATGTCAATGTAATAAATAATTGCGTGTTTGACTTTTGTAGTAAAAATATACACCGTGCAGGAGTATGCTGATATGCTTTTTGTGTATGGTGTTCTGGTGCTGTTTGTCTTCATTGTTGGATTTAAAATTATCAAACTTGCTTTTAAAAGTGTTCTAAAAGCTAATAAATTATGTATGTAGACGGTATATTTGACAATTGTTTTCCCAGCCTATCTCAAGACACTGCGTCAAGCTTCCAATTTAAGGCAAAGTACAGCAGTTCTCAACTTTTTCATTTTCAACATTCGTTTTTACGAAAACTATGCTTCTAGGCCAAAAATGGATTACAACTTTTCGACTCCACATAGCGCCCCCTAGTATCTCCAGAAGTGACACGGTTGACTTTCCTGACACCCTGTATAGATAAGTTGAGTTAAATCATCATACTTTAGGTCAATGAACTTGTGGTCTTTCGTTGTACACGTATTTTCCGGACACCCTGTATACAGTGTGTCCCCGGATAGGTGAAACGACTCGTGTAAAAGGTAAAAAATTCTCGTTTTAAATTTTCATTTTTTGGGGTTCAGCCCTGCTTGGTTAAAGGCGAATTTCGAACAGCATTTCAGTTTTGAAAAATCAAGTATGCCTATTTTACTGTAGAGTAGCGTGCCTTTTATGCAGAAAATACGACAAAAAGTTATTACGAAAAATTGTTTAGAATCAACATCTAGGCTCCTATACCAAAATTTCAAAATCCTCTGCCAACTTTGACCTCTCACATTTTTTTTTATGTTTAGATCCCATATCAAAGAATTTTACTTTTAGCAAAAACTGCTATGAAAAAACAAATATTTTTAACAAAGTTTTTATTTCATAATAAATTTCAATGCATGTTTCGTAATTATTTTAAAAAAATTTTACTGATAACGGAAGTCATGTGACAACTTTTGTTTGGCCCATTTGTAATCACTTTGCAATGACCTCTGGTCGTTAGTGTTTGATTTTCCAAGAAATTCTAAATAATTTTTTTTCATTTGATGCCAGATTTTTGGCGATCACTTTATTTATTATTTGTTTATAATAATTTTCTTACGTAGTGCACACTGTGGTTTGCAAATTTAAATTCGGCGCCGAGATGGCCTCGCGCCGAGTTGGCTGGCGCCGAGATGGCTCCGCGCCGAGTTGTCCCGGCGCCGAGCTGGCCCCGCGCCGAGATGGCGGCGCCGAGTTGTCCGCCTTCGCGCCGATATAAGCCAAATCTATCTGCAAATATTATTTCCTCCAAAAGATCGATAACAGCAAGGAGCATATAATGAGAAGAGACTCAGCGCTGGGTAGTATTAGCGTATAGCTTAAAATCTCCCGCCCGCTAGGCTCCCAGGTCTTATCCCTCTGGCGGGAGGGATCCCAGTTAAACAGCTCAGAGCAAAACCATAATTCTAGAATTCGTTGGTTTAAACTAAAGTGCGGTGTTGCCAAGGTTAACACAACCTTCGAACGAAAGTAACTTGGGTTACAAAACGCAGACAAAATTTCCCATTGTCTCTTAGCCAAAACAGAGTGGGGCGCTCACCCACATAAAGTGTCAGATTTCACAGGCCTCACAAAATCAGCTATATAAGTTTTGTCAGCATTATAGCAAGGAGCATTGAGTGCTCTTTGATTATAGTATATCGAGTGATCAAGTAAATATCAGCTCTAGTTTACTGTAGTTTCATAATTGCGTGTTTCTGTAGAATTTGTAATTTTTGAAATTTTTTCACAAATGCTTAAAAGTTAAAAATAATTTTTTTGGATAATTATTAATTAAAGATCACTGCACAAGGAAGTTGTGTGCGTGTATCACACCATATTTTTTTTATCGTATTCTGATTGTTAATGCTGCAACTATAGTTTCATCAATCTATACAAGAGAAACGACAATTACATACACACTTCTAGGGCGTAAAAGAGCGATGGAGAACTTTTTTAGGAAGAATATTATTTCTTTCTTACCTACAATATTGCTGTACAGGGTTTTTTGGTTTAATGTATTGAATGAAGGGGGAGGCACTCTAGAACTCATTAAAGATTAAGAAAAAAGTTAGTTGTCCGTACAAGAAACCATCTTGCTAGTAGTTTATAATGAAAATATATTGTTTCTGCCGCAGTTTTTGTTACCAACCTGAAAACTGATAATCGTAATGAAACACAGAAAGAGCTGATATCATACACTTACTGCTTATGTTGAGACGTGACAAGTGTAGTCTTTATGATACTTGGTATTTAGTTATTTTTAAGTATTTAATATAATTTATTTAATTTCATAAATGTTAAACCGCAAAAAAAAGAAACCAAACAAAAATAGGTGGTGGTAGTATTTTATAATAGTTTCATTTCTCGGAAACTTAACTAAATCTTAAACGCATTAACAAAACCTGAATCATAAGTAAAGACCGGATTTGTAAACATAAAAGCTCAACAATAGACAGGCAAAGAGGCACTGAAAATCAAATACAAATGCTCGAATTAGGCAACATAGTCATTCTACGTAGCAAAGGAGGCATTATAAGCATTAAATAGGCAGTTGTAAATACAAAAGCAGGTATTGCGGACATATTGGTAGCTGCAAAATTAATTACACACCATGAGTCACGAATAGTTTGTTTTCCATAGTGAATAAGCGCTTCTAGGTACAATCGGGAGGACTGAAAAGTGAACCACTACTGTGCACATTTTAAGAGATATTTTAATATTGTGATGAGTTTATAATTATTTAGGTAAAATTTAGTACGCACCAGGCATACTAAATAAATGAGTTTGATAGAAACATCTCACATTTTGTCAATGTTAGTATTGAAGTGAGAAACAGTTAATCAAATAAACAAACTGTTTACTGCCGCTGGTACATGCAGTCGGCGTTTTGGTCATGACAGCGATTACCTTGCAAGACATTTCGCCGAACGGGCAAACTGCCGACTCCAAACGCGGTCGCGTTTTGGGCGAGGCTCGTTCTAGGCCATTTTTCCGAATGGCCAAAGTGCCGAATCGATGTGCAGTCGGCATCTTGGGCTAAATACAAATTTCGATTCGCGTTCGGCTCCGACGCTAACCTCACGAACGATGTGACGACGGTCAGCGCCGTTCGGCGTTTTGGACACGTTCGGCAGAATGGCAGTCGGCGTTTTGGACATATTCGGCTGATTGGCAGTCGGCGTTTTGGACACGTTCGACAGAATGGCAGTCGGCGTTTTGGACATAGTCGACAGATTGGCAGTCGGCGTTTTGGACACATTCGGCAGAATGACAGTCGGAGTTTTGGACATAGTCGGCGGAATGGCAGTCGGCGTTTTGGTCGAATTATCGGTTCGGCGTTTTCGACAGTCCACATTTTACCGAATGGCCAAAGTGCCGAATAGATCTGCTGTCGGCGTTTTGGACCAAATACAATTTTCGATTTGTATTCGGCTCCGACGCCAAGCCCGCGAACGACGTGATGTCAGTTGGCGTCGTTCGGCGTTTTGGACACGTTCGGCAGAATGGCAGTCGGCGTTTTGGACCTATAGTCCAGGGAAATTAGACAAAATAAAAGCAAAATTTCGGAAAAATTCCCGGAAAGCTGGATTTTGGTATGAGCCTTGATATTGTGGTTCTAAACAAAATGTAAAAAGTCCTCATCGATCCGAGTGCCGCTAAAAATTTTACACGGGGTCAAAGATCACCAAAAACGGTGTTTCGTGAATATCTCGTTAACGGTCAGTTTTACAGAAAAAATATTAATTATCAAATTTGTAGCTTATGAAATTTCTTATAAAAAAGATTTGATAACTTTTATTCGTAAAAATAACCGTTTTGGAGATAATTCGATTTACAGAGTTGAAACCTTTTATGTTTCTCATGAAACGTGCACTCTTTTCCACACCACCTTCGAGGTAGAGTACAAGGTGCGTATTTTTTCCTGTGGTGTTCCCAGTAGACCTAATCCACGTTTATTTTTGTTTAAAAAATGTTTATTTTAAAAAAATATTTTGAACTTGTTCATTAATCAATTTTGGATTCAAAACAGGAGTTACTAATCTCAATAATTAATATTCATCTTCAGGCTCTATTTCAATCTGTATGCTTTCTTCTTTATTATCTTCTTGTTCTTCTTCGGCTGTCTTCTGTATTGCCAGAGATTCAGTCAGGAAGCGCGATGGATCTATATCTTCAGTGGAGTCGCAATTATCGCCGTCATTTATATCGGGTCTTACATTTAAGCAAGACTGACCTTGGCAACTACCACAAACTGGTGAACAATATAAACCAACTTTTCTGCAGCCGAAGTTTAATCTACAGCCCTTGTTGCAATTCCAAAAAATAGTATTCAGCAAAATGTGTGGAGCAGGTGGAAGCAGAGTTTGAATTGACTCCAAAATGTTATCCCTTAACGTCCATCCACAGTCTTCAGGGGTAAGCTCGTTACCTAGCCATATTTGAACCTATAATAGACCCGATATAACTGTTGCCGAGCAGCACTAGATGTTGGCAGAAGAATAGATAATTGAACAGGATTTTTGAGCTGTGTAGATTTTACAAAAGTTGAATATCTGTGACTATTCAATTCACCTGTCATCTGTCAAAAAGTGACCAATGAAAATCCAGAATTCTGACGTTTCTTGACCAATCAAAATAATATCAGCGGATATATCTTCCTAGAAGGTATTCAAGTGACTATTTTTAACAAATGCGATTTTTATTAGAAAAAGTCAATATTAGTGTTCTGTTACTATAGAAATTGCGTAGTTTTTTTGCTAGATTTACTGAAAACTAATTTGAAAAGGTAGTTTGGTTCATTAAATAGTCCCTCGAATACCATTCTTAGTCAAAGTTAAGTAGATTATTTTTGCGGTGGTATCACTACTCATGTTCATTGCGCTTGGGATTAGGACTCGTACTAGCGCACTCGTCCTAATCGTACCAAAGCGCAATGGACATTCGTGACACCACCGCAAAAATAGTCGACATAACTTTGACTACTCATGGTATTATAAGTGAGTATCAATAGATACTTCTTTTACTGGGGCCTTATACATAGCCAGGAAAAAACGAATTCCATTGTTGAAAATCACGTCTGGAGAACATTCTGTCTTGGTAAACAGAGTTATTAAAGAAAAGCGTCGAAACTTGATGAATTTTACTGCGAATATTTTCTTTTTTCTTTTCTTCTTCCTCACTCGCTTCATCACTGCAAAAAATACAAAGACTCGTCTCTGACTCTGTCTTTTTGATGCCAATATGCTAGACTTTCGAGTATATTCTTTATGGCACTGTACATGAATTGTCACAGAATTAATACTTCGCAAATATTCACCTTTGCCGTCCTTTCTTTCAATACTCGACCTCCCAAAATTTCAAGTTCACGTTCCACAACAACAGTTTTACCTTCCAACAGAGATTTAATGCAAATGAAACAAACTTCCGACATTTTTAGAAAATTTATTAAATTTCTGCCACAAAAATTAATGCAAATATTAAGTAAGCACGTCCGTTCACAAGGAAATATCACTCAATACTAACGTAATAGTAATTTACGTTATAAGTCCGGTAAACGCAATAAAAGTTTACCGGACGTATGTCGTAATGCGTTTTATTTCATACTGCAATTATTAGATTTTTACTTAAAACTAAAAAAAAATTTTTTTTCAATTGAAAATAATAAATAGTTTGATTATTGATTTATTTCATTTGAGTCCGGTAAAATGTTTTACCGGACCTGTTTATTTCATTTGAGTCCGGTAAAATGTTTTACCGGACCGGTTTATTTCATTTGAGTCCGGTAAAATGTTTTACCGGACCTGATACCGTAAAGCCTCATTTTCCGGACTAAAATCATTAACTTAAACATGGGTTTTACGATGCAGTATGAAATAAAGAAATTTATGCTCCGACAAGAGCAGCAAGCAGATGTCTCTCGAGGTTTTATGACAAGGAAAGAGAACTTTTCGGAGCACACTGCTTCTGCATTTAGACTACAGTGTACTATATATGTGTTTGTTTCTATTGTTGTATCAACTCCAATGAGATATACATGCCGTTGAGGAGTGCATCTATTCGTTACAACTCTGCAAATCGAATTATCTCTAAAACAGCTACTCTTACGAATAAAAATCATCATATCTTTTTTGTAAGAAATTTCGTAAGCTACAAATTTGATAATTAGTATTTTTTCTGTAAAAACGACCGTTAACCAGATATTCACGAAAAACCGTTTTCAGTGACCTTTGACCACGCGTAAAATTTTTAGCGGCACTCGGATCGATGAAGACTTTTGACATTTTGTTTAGAACCACAATATCAAGGCTCATACCAAAATCCAGCTTTCCGGGAATTTTTCCGAAGTGCAATGTCTAGTCCAGTGAAATTAGACAAAATAATAGCAAAACTTCGGAAAAATTCCCGGAAAGCTGGATTTTGGTATGAGCCTTGGTATTGTGGTTCTAAACAAAATGTCAAAAGTCCTCAACGATCCGAGTGCCGCTAAAAATTTTAGGGAGGGGCAAAGGTCACCAAAAACGGTATTTCGTGAATATCTCGTTAACGGTCACTTTTACAGAGAAAATATTGATTATCAAATTTGTAGGTTATGAAATTTTCAATAATAAAGATATCATAACTTTTATTCGTAAAAGTAACCGTCTTGGAGATAATTCGATTTACAGAGTTGAAACGTGCACTCTTTTCCACACCACCTTCGAGGTAGTGTACAAGGTGCATTTTTTGATGTGGTGTCCCCAGTAAGCATATTCCACGTTTATTTTTGTTTTAAAAATGTTTATTTAAAAAAATATTATGAACTTGTTCATTAATCAATTTTGGATTCAAAACAGGAGTTATTAATATTCATCTTCAGACTCTATTTCAATCGGTATGCTTTCCTCTTTATCACCTTCTTCTTCTTCTTCTTCTTGTTCTTCTGCTGTCTTCTCTATTTCCATAGATTCAGTTAGGACACGTGATGGATCTACATCTTCAGTGGAGTCGCAAGTATCGACGTCATTTATATCGGGTGTTACATTTAAGCAAGACTGACGAGATAAAGTTTTTTTTTCGGATTTTGTTCACAACGTTGTTTATAGTGTAGTCATAGTGATGCTCTCCAAAGCACCCTACATTTATCAGTCTACCCAATACTCTACCTTAAAATAATTCCAGGTTTCTTAAAATTTCTTAAATAATTTGTTATAAACGTTTGAAGAAAAAATACTATATGTTATTCGGAACAAAAGTATCTTTATGTGGCTCGGCTGTAATTATCTGCATCGCAAGCTCAGCAGATAAACAGTCCAGCCACGCCAAATAAAGTACAATTTTTGCTCCTAATAACATAATATACTATTATGCTTCTACACGAATAGCAATCAGATGTCCCTTGAGGTTTTATGACAACGGAGGGGAACTTTTCGGAGCACATTGCTTCTCTATCTAGACTACAGTGTACTATATATGTGTTTCTTTCTATTTTTATGGGCTCTGAAATTCTGGAATATTTCAAGTCGCAACTCCAATGAGATATACATGCCATTGAAGAGTGCATCTATTCGTTACAACTCTGTAAATCGAATTATCTTCAAAACGGTTACTTTTACAAATAAAAGTAATGGTATATTTATTGTTAGAAATTTCATAAGCTACAAATTTGATAATTAATATTTTATCTGTAAAAGTCACCGTTAACGAGATATTCACGAAATACCGTTTTTGGTGACCTTTGCCCCCCCTTAAAATTTTTAGCTGCACTCGGATCGATGAGGACTTTTGACATTTTGTTTAGAACCACAATATCAAGGCTCATACCAAAATCCAGCTTTCCGGGAATTTTTCCGAAGAGCAATGTCTAATTTCTCTGGACTATTAGGAGATATAAAGTTGCATGGCCAATTCTGAAACGCTCAGTTTTTCAAGAATCCGAAAGCCGATGCGGCACAAAACGATTGATATTTTTTTTAAATGTTGGTGATAGTGTATGCTTGTGTTAACAGCTGAGGATCTAATCTTGAGTTGATGCTCTGTTACCGCATAAGTGGCTTTATCGCCCTCTTCAATTATTTTCTTAACAGCAGCAATGTTTTTTTCGGTAACGGTCGTAAGAGCATGCTCTGCTCCTTTTTGATGCTGAACAAAATTCCTTTCGAGTTAAAATTCTTTATACCATGGTAATTTGTAACAAAAGAAGATGCGTATTCACTAAAAGCCGAGTCTAAATTCTCTTTGCACTCATAACCGCTTAAACATCTTTTAAAGTCATAATAAATCATGAGTCGAAAATGATCTTTGGTTCATTTTTTGACTTTTAATGCCATTTTAAAAAATTAACAACTTGGGTTCTAACTAACGTTCAACAACTAAACCTTAAATGGCACATAAAGAGTTACTCTAAATAATACTGTATGCTTTGTTCTTCACGACCTAGTAGATTGTCTTATTCTCAATAATTATAGCTTGGCCCTCGTGTGATCGCAGCAGTTTTCGTGAGCGTACCTTGCGATACAATTTGCTATTTTTCGTTGTAGCGTTGTTTATTTTCTGGGGTTTTTCTTTGTATGTGTGATATGCTTCCTTTTTCTTTTTATGGCGTTTTCTACATTTGCATTCCATATTTGAAGTCTTTTAGTTTTCTTTATTGTTTTTTTCTTTTCAATTGCTTTGTTCGCCGCTTTACCAATGCAGTTTTTTATATTCTACAATTCATCATTGATTTCCTGGCTGTTGGGTGTGTGTAGTAAATATTCTTGCAATATATTTTGATATAGATATTGTATGCTTTCTTCTCTGATGAGGTGTAGTTTGAAAGCTTCTACATTATTATTTGTATTTATGTTTTGTTTTGTTTTGTTAGTGACTACTAAAAGATAGTGGTTCGAGAATACAGTGAAAATTCATGAACTGCGAACACGAGTAAATCAAGGCGAATTTACGATTGCCCAAAAAGACGCCAAGACCGATGAAGGGTCGATTTAAGATACTCTGAATTGTTCAACGCGGGCGAGGCATGCACGCCTAGTGTAATTTTTCTTAATTAATTATTATATCACAGATAGAGGTATAAGGTACTGTGTTATTCTGTGATTAATTCAAATGATAAATTCAGAGTTAAAAACAGGATTTTTAGAAATTAATATTAAAGTAAAAGAAGGTAGTTCACAAAGTAAAACGCAATCTGAAGAAAGAAATATTTTGTTCCGAACAAACTAACTCATAGTAAAAAAAGATGTAAACAAAAGTAAAACTATTTTTATTTCAAACAACAAAATTCAAGAAGTTTAAATTAGCTCGTGTTCAAAGAGCCTGCCTTTGCTCTAAACATTATCCTAAGCGGCCATAGAAACTTCTCCGCACATTAGCCAACGTATTAGTGCTAGTACTCTGATGTACCTCTTTAATTTTTAAACGCAGATTTTCAAATCGTTAGTTGTACTATTTGGAAAACAATACATTTTTGATTTTATGTAGCTCCATAAGAAGAGATCATTGGGAGAGAGATCTGGAGATTTAACTGGTTACAAAATGGTTCCTCGTCCATTCAACAGTCTAGCTGGGAATGTATTATTCAGATATTCTTAAACTAAAGTTTAATTTCGCACCGCTATACGTCGAATTTCTGAAATCATTTGCTTCTGTAGTAATAGTTCATGTATTTAGGGCAGGTTATTAGAGTTCCATCAATAAAAAATAGACCGATCATGTTCTCACCCAGCATTTCTACCCAAACATTTAATTTTTTGGAGTAGTAAGTCCGGGATTCAAAACGCAGATATTCTCGGGACCATCCACTGGCAATGTCGACTCATCAGTGAAAACGACTGATATGATCCAGAGGCACGCAAGGGCCTCCGCCATCATATGTACGTATGGTACGCCCTCGCCATGCAATCAGGATCAAGAACAAACAAACATTAATAAGTACATCGCGAGCCAAAAGAACGCTATGCACAGCTGCCGATCCTAAAACCGCGTAAGAAGCTCCCACGGCCCGCTCAAGCGCTAAAACCCCATAAATACATCAAAGCTAAGACGACAGCTAGACAAAATCGAAACGCCGGCCGCTAAACGCGCCCGCCGCCCGGGAGCCGCCGCGACGAGTGCAGGGATCGTGATTACACACCGCTAGGAGCTATTGTTTCTGTTAGGAAGCGCGGGAGAGCAAGATTCGAATGTGGGGAAATTCACGAATCAGTCCATTACGCGCCGCAGAAGAAACAAACTCCATAAACGCACATCGGTACATGATCCAAAACTACCATAACAAAGGCATTAAAAGGCTTCCGGAACCTGTCACAAACAGCTAAATATGCCGTCACAACGGAAACATTTACAGGGCCCTCGTAAAGCGTCAGGCGCCGGCAAGACTGGGAAAGAGCCGAGTTCAAGCCGCGGTCAAAAAGACAATGTAAATACACATCGCGAGGGCTAATTAAATTAGAAACACGGGCCCTTTCGGGATACACAAAAATCGCTGAACTAGTGCGAAGGCGAAACAGCAAACCCGAACACAGAGCAGTTTGCAGATCGCCGCAGCAGCAAAAGAAAAGCTCGCGCCGCGAGCATATTGATGTTAGTGTAGGAAAAGTTTAATCGAGTATAATAATAGTAAATGGCAAGCGGAACAGGCCGAGTAAGGACTCAAAATTCAAGTTGGTTTCAGAGAAAAACAATACGCATGGTTTCGACCCGAGGGAACGTCGCGCCGCGGAGTAGAGAAAAAACTCAAAGCTCGGCCCCGACGCCAAATAGTTCCATCCAAGAGATTACAAATCTCAACTTTGTTATTAGACGAGCAAAACATATAAAGTAAAGGCTCAAAATGCGAGTTTTTCTGAGACGAAAACGATGCAGACATTTTCATCAAGATAGCACTTCGCGCCGCGGAGATCAGAGCCGCGGATGCAAATCAGATTAAATCTGCAAGCGTCCCCACTACCGTTGGGCCAATCACGAGCAAGGGTGCTGCAGACAAAGCCGGCCAGGACCTTATAAACCCCGAGGTTTCTTGAGGAGATCATGGAGTTCCAGCCATCAGCTTCAACCACCAGCATCCAGCTCTAGCCGATTCACCAGCAAGTTCCATACACTTCCTCTGACACGCAACCTCGTGCGGACTAGAGGCTAAGTGTCATCGGGACTAGCCGATTCACCAGCAAGTTCCATACACTCCCTCTGACACGCACCCTCGTGCGGACTAGAGGCTAAGTGTCATCGGGACATAGCCGATTCACCAGCAGAGTTCTATACACTTCCTCTGACACGCACCCTTGTGCGGACTAAAGGCTAAGTGTCATCGGGACATAGCCGATTCACCAGCATAGTTCGATACTCTGACTCTGACACGCACCCTTGTGCGAACTAGAGACTGAGAGTCATTGGATTTAGCGCAGTCACGGGCCGTTCCAGTCACCAGCTCCAGCCGTCCCTTTCGAGTTCGATACTCTAACTCTGACACGCACCCTTGTGCGAACTAGAGGCTGAGAGTCATTGGACTTAGCGCAGTCACGGGCCGTCCCAGCCACCAGCTCAGTCAGCGACATCGAGCTCCGGATCTCAAGACACCCGCTTTGACACGCATCCTCCAGTGCGGACGAGAGATTGGAAAGAGGATGACGTTGGAGGCTTTGTTCGACCATCTGTTTGGGCCCACGTCGCCCGCCACCCCCGAACCAGCCAGTCCTCACGGAGGACCCCAGGGACACCGGCCCCGGACGCCAGACCTCGCCTCCATCCCCAGCTATGCGGCGGACCCGCCCCCCGCTCCGGCCGACCGTGTCCACCCGCGGACCCCCGCCCCCTTCGACAAAGGCCTCGAGCCCTTCGCCACGAGTTTGAGCGGCTGTGGAACGCCGTCCTCCGGAACGCGGCCACCCCCATACCCTGCGCACTCCGAGAAGTGGACCTTCCCCCGCGCCACCGTCTAGGAAGCGAACCCTGGTCCTCCTCCCGGGACTCCAGGCGCCACGCTTCAGCGCTCCTGCGCTCCCTAGCACCCCTGAGCCAGCAGCCCCGGCTCATCCCCGGCAGTCGCCGCGGACAACGCCCTCGGTCGGAAGGACGCCGCCGCTCCGAAACGCGCTGCCGCTCTACGGCACTGCCCCCGCGTCGCGAGATGCGCGCCGCACCGGATTGGCCCCGCCGCCCAGCGCCTCGCCCTCCACAGCGCCGACGCTCGTCGCCACCGCCCAGGAGTCGCCACCTGCCGCCGTCCGGTTCGAGCAGACCCAGGGCCCGAACGCCGAGCCCTCGGCGCCCCCTCCCGCCCCGCCAACGGGAGAGCCCGGGACTACACCCCCCCCCCCCAAAGCACCTGCGCCGACAGAGCCATCTAGGCATCCTCGTCGCCATCTTTTGTATATATGTGTACATATAAAATAATGAAGATAAACTTTTGTAAATAAAATTCTCTCTCTCTCTCTTTCTTGCTCTCACTCTGAGGTCTGCTCCGCCTACCGGGGAAAGCACCGTTGGCCGACTGAGTTATCAGGGCAAAAACACCAGTGGCCGGAAGCCATTTTGCTTAACCCTCGCCCGCCCTCCAACGAGGCCACGGGACCGAGTCGTGTTACGACTTTCCAGATAACCTTTTCGGCATTTCTGTCACAGTTTCACAAAATTCCATCCATATTAAATGGCCATCGGGAAGAATACCGTAGTTAAATCTACTAGTTCTGCAATTTATTTAAATGAATAATCTGGATAGTCATTATCGGTAATAGAAACCTCTTTTAAATTTCTGTCTTCGTTGGGAACATTAGGCCTTTTGTGCTTTTGGGGAGAAACACATCCAAATTTTCCAAAATTTGAAACAACTTTATGTAACGTTGATAACGATGAAGAACGCCTATTTCTAAATGTGAAAGAATTTTGAATTTCCCGGACCGTTGGACCCTAATAATGTCATTTTACAATTTGCACAGTTCCGTTGCTTCGTAGTTCAATTTTAAGATAGAAATAACAGCAAATATTATATATATATTAGCTCTGCAGGCCTAGTAGGCCCATGGCTTCTTTAGTTAATTTTGCCCATTCTTTCCTATTTTTCGTCTTGTCTTCCCATCCCGCAATGCTCAGGTAGCGCAGGTCGTCCGGCAGTTCGTTTCTCCACTGGCTCCTGGGTCTTCCCCTTCGCCTCCTCCCGCCTATTTCTGCATTATATAATTTGCTTGCTGTTCTTCGGTTATCCATTCTTATTAGGTGTCCTAACCATCTCATTCTCTGAGCTTTCACTACCCCGATAATGTTCTCATCGCCGTATAAGTCGTATAATTCTTGGTTTGTTCGTCTTTCCCATTGACCTTCCACGCACTTACCACCAAAAAATTTTCTTAGCATTTTTCGTTCCCACACTTTCAGCATCTGTTGGTCGTACTTTCTTAATGACCACACTTCACACGCGTATGTAACTGTTGGTCTCACAATTGTTTTATATACCCCGATTTTCATGTTTCGGGAAAACATGTTACTTGAAAAGATGTTTTTTATCGCGGCTGCACTTTTAGTACCTGCTGTAATTCGCGCATTGATTTCCGCACTGTTATCTGGTTTCTTTGTAATCACTGTGCCTAGATACGTAAACACTTCCACTTCTTCAAATTTATACTGCTTAGTTTCATCCAGCTTGATCATTAAAAACATGTTCTCCTGCAGCGGTTGGTTGTTCCATGTCATATATTTTGTTTTGGTTTCATTGATCTCCAGTCCCATATCCTGTGCGCTTAACAGTAGTTTCTTTGTAACATCTTGGATTTCTTTTCTTGTTCTTGTAAGAATTGTCAAATCATCGGAAAACGCTAAGCACTGGTGAAATCTTTGGTAAATTGTTCCCTGTCTGTTTATATTTGCTTTACGTATTGTATGTTCTAATGCCAAATTGAATAATATAGTCCAGTCAGTAGAGGTTTTTGGCTTACAAAAAATGGAGTATAAACGATTTTTATATATGTTGTTTAGGTCGAGATCCTAATAAAAAAACCAAGTTTTCGACCTTGGAGAGGCGCCGCGCGAGCAGCCACCTTGGATTAAAGGTGCTAAAACCTGGTTTTTTCTAAATGACTCAGCAACGGTTAATCCTACTCAAATAAAGTCTAATTCAAAGTTAAAGAAAATAAGATTCTTAACATTTTTTGTATATAACTATTTTTTGTAAATTTAATATGAAAGGAGTTAGAGCGGCGGAAAGATGAACATTTCTCTAAAAAATAGTGTAATTTCTCATTTTTAAAATGTTTTCTAGTATTATTTCTGGTTATTCGTTACGTAGTTATAATAATTTGATAAACGTATAGTAAACTCATTTCCACACCACCATAAGGTAAAGTTAATGGCGCTTTTTTTTATTGTGGTATCCCAGTAGGCCTAATCCACAGATGCTCCAGTTTAGCGATGTTTCATGTTTGCGATTATATTATTTAGTTTTTTTGATTTTTGAAGGCCCCGGTCGATAGATGTTGACGTCTCCATAAGAGTATTGATCCTCAATGTTATCTTCAAAGTCATTGCTCCTGAGACTCGGGACTTCTATTGATGAAATGTCCTCATCTTCCTTCCCACTCTCGATTTGAGCTTCTGGTGCATTTTCGCATGATTGGCCATTACAGAATCCACATCCTTGTTTACAATGACATGAAATTAATTTTAATAAAGTCTCGTGTGCTGGATTCTCTGTCATTGTTACTGGAGTGTGCATTTTTTTCAATTCCATACCACTTTTGAACCTGGTGATACGTACGTCCTAAATGCGTGATACCGTGCAGCGTCCTTCGTTGGTGGCAAAGAATAAAAATTAAATGTGTTTCCTGCACTTAATTTTGCGAAATATTGGCAACGGACTTCTTCCAAAGTATTTTTTTCTATGTCGCCATACAAAGCAACGAGTAAGCGTGCTTTAGCATCTGGTTTGGCATCGTGATGTCTGAATATGCCTATAGTGTCATTGAGTCTTGTGCTTTTCTGGCCAAGCCAACAAAATTTTGTTTTTCGTTGGTTGTAGACGGACGACGTTGTGTCGCAGCCACTAAACGCATGGCGAAACAGAATGTTCTCAGATGCTTTTTCATATTTAAAACTATTTGCAGAATACACTCTTTCAAGAAGTTTGCCTCTCCCAGGTTTGCGAAAGTAGATGTTGCTAATGCCGTCAGCAGGACTAGAAGATCGACGTCTTCTCCAATGACGAAAACAGCATCAAATGTTGAGCACAAAGAAGTCGCCGTGTTGACAATCAACACATCTTCTTCAGCCTGCTTAACTGTAATACAGTAATGTTCGAATGTTTTTTTTCAGCATCAAAATCAAACGGACTTTATTCTTTTCGTTTGTTAGAAATCGTTCTTGGGAAACTAGAACTGGCGTTGTTTCATCGAAAATAACATCCGCAGACATTTGCTTTTTCGATCGGCGAAGTTTTTCTGCAGTCTTGGTATTTTTTGACACCATCAAACGGATATCCATCGAAAAGAACGGCTGCATGTGCGAGTATAAGTGACTCATAGTTGGATTCATAAATTAAGAACTACTCGTATTCCATAGCTATACTAGATGAAAATAATTTTTGATAATATTTTGTATTTCTCTATAGAACGTTATTTTGATGTATATAAATATTACAAACAATATAGTGTAAGTTGTTCCTACAAAATGTACCAACATAAATAAAATTTAACGATATTTTGAAGAAATGTCCAACCTTCAGCCGCTGTAGCTCGTTACATATTACACTTACAACAAAAATTAAAAAACAAAAAATGTCAAGAATCTTGTCTTCTTTAACTTTATATTGAACTTTTTTGATGTTGCATCAACTGTTGCAGAGCTATTTGGAAAACACCAGTTTTTAGCACCTTTAATCCAAGATGGCGGCTCGCGCGGCGCCCCTCCAAGGTCGAAAACTTGAATTTAACATCAGGATCCCGACCTGAACAACATATATAAAAACCGTTCATACTCCATTTTTACTTTCTCGCATAGAGAAAGTATTGTAATCGTCAAAAAAATCGACTTCGAGATTTTGACGAATCTTGACGTTTTAGACCTCCTAGAGTCCGAAAAATCTATTTTTCGAATTATGTCTGTGTGTGTGTATGTGTGTGCGTGTGTGCGTGTGTGTGTGTGTGTGTGAACACGATAACTTAAAAACGAAATAAGATAGACCCTTGTAATTATGTACATAGTCATTATTCAAAGTTTGTAGATTCCAGACCAATTTTGAGTGAAATCGGTTAACCGGAAGTGGCACTTTACCTAAACAGGTAGCGGTACCTTTTCAAGTAAAGTACCAGTTTGCTTTGAGATATTTGAACAAAATTTTGTACATACATTTCTTATGTAGAAAAACTACCAGATATTACATTTCAGCATGATCGGGTAACCGGAAGTGGCATTTTACCTAAACAGGTAGCGGTATCCATTCAAGTAAAGTACCAGTTTGCTTCAAGGTATTTGCACGAAATTTTGCACATACATTTATTATTGAGAAAAACTCCCAGATATAAAATTTCAGTATGATAGGTTAACCTAAAGCGGCACTTTACCTAAACAGGTAGTGGTTACCTGAAAATGTAATTTTATCGCTGTATGTATATACATTGCAATAAACTTTTCAAATTTGATAGAAAACAAGGCGAATGCGAGAAAGTCTAGGGGAGCACACTCCCGATTTTTTGTTGAGCAAAGGCCTTTTTTTGTCCCTACAGACTGGGCTAATATAGCCGATAACGGATCGCCTTGCCTCAACCCACTTTTGACTTTGAAAGCTCGTGTCAGTGTTCCGTTGACTCTTACTTTATTTTCTGTATTCTCTAGTGTCATTGTTACGAGTTTGATTAGTTTACTGGGAATGCCAAGTTGACGTAATGCTGAGTATAGTTTGTCCCTTCGAATACTGTCGTAAGCCTGTTTAAAGTCTAAAAATATCAGGTGAGTGTCCAGTTTAAATTCATAACCAGTGGCTTGTAGTTCTCGCAAGGTAAATATTTGATCAACTACTGATCTGCCTTTTCTAAATCCGCATTGGTATTCTCCTATAATCCTCTCGGCATATTTTTCTAATCTATTTTTAACATGTGTCGCCAGTATCTTGTACTTGTACATGACATTTAGCAGCGCTTTTCCACGATAATTTTCGCATGTTTCTTTATTGACTTTTTTATGTACTGGACATATGAAAGCCAGATTCCATGATTTGGGCATCTCCTCTTTGTGCCATATTTCGAGTATCAGTTTGTATATTTCCATATGTAATTTTTCTCCGCCATATTTGATTGCTTCTACTTGTATTCCGTCAGGGCCTGCACTTCTGTTATTTTTTAGATTTTTTATTATATTTACTATTTCTTCGTATTCTGGAGCGTTTTCACTGCCGTCATCTAGATCTTGTCTTGTCTGTTCCGAGTCTTCTAGGTTATCATTGTCTTGTTGTTTGTTCAGCAAATCTTCAAAATACTCCGCCCATCGTTCCTTTACATCTTCCTGTGCGCCTAGTAGATTTCCATCCCTATCTTTGCAGAATACTGTTCTTGTTTGGTATCCTCGTTTTACTTTTTTCATTCCCTGATAAAAATTTCTTATTTGTCTGTTGTTATAGTTTTCCTCAATTTTTTCTAGAATTTGGATTTTGTGTCTTCTTTTTTTTTCTCTACATAATCTTTTGCATCTCTTCCTTTGTTCCTCATATTCTCTTTTGCTGAATTCCGTTCCTTGCAGTAACATATTACAGCAAATATTATCTACTGATAAAATACGCGAACCATCAACGTCAAATTCTCGGCATTTGTAAATTCGACATATTGTCTGTCGTGATCGTAGTAACGAAAATCTCTCGTACTACATACATATATTGCTACCTTTGTATACCCTTGCGTCTTGCACCAGGTTTGTTAATTTGTTGTTTACTATCACGTAATCAATAGTTGACCTTAGTTTTCTTGCTGACCAGATATACTTGTGTGTCTTTTTTCTTGAAAAATGTGTTGCTTAGTTTTAGTTCGCTGAAAGTAGAGAACTGTCGTAATTCCTGTTCATTATTATTTATTGTTTTCTCCATATGTGCCTACAGCCCCTGCGATGGGAGGATCTCCTACTCTTGTATTTAGGTCGACATTTATTATCAGGTGGTCTGTCTTTATGAATTTATCTACCACTTTCTGTACCTGTTATAATAATAATAATAATAAATTATCTTTATTCGCCTACAATAATCAACAAATAACAATAGAAAAAAAACACAACAATCATGTATAGAACCCTAGACGTTGATAATTAAAAGGAGAGAACCAGAGGGCAAGGTTCAGATGAGCAATCGCTATTCCTCACTGATCTACCACCTAAACTCTCATTTTATTAATTAAATTTATAAAAGTATCTGCCTACTCTAACTTACCAACTAATTTATGGATGTCTATACAGGGTGTCAGGAAAGTCAACCGTGTCACTTCTGGAGATGCTATTGGACGCTATATGTAGTCGAAAAGTCCTAATCCATTTTTGGCTTAGAAGCATAATTTCTTCAGAATTCACTGTGGAAATTGGTACCGCAAATTTTGTAAACCGCTGTATGGTACCTACTGCGTTTTTAGTTTTTGATATTTTTTTTGTCAATAAATGTCAATGTAATAAATAATTGTGTGTTTGACTTTTGTAGTAAAAATATACACCGTGCAGGAGTATGCTGATATGTTTTTTGTGTATGGTATTCTGGTGATGTTGGGTCCGTGAGTACGTCGATATTTTGTATTTATTGTTGGATTTTAAATTATCAAGCTCTGTTTTAAAAATGTTCTAAAAACTAATAAATTATGTATGTAGACGGCATATGTGACAATTGTTTCCCAGCCTATCTCAAAACACTGCGTCAAGCCTCCAATTTAAAGCAAAGTACAGCAGTTCTCAACTTTTTCTTTTTAATTTTCAACATTCGTTTTTACGAAAACTATGCTTCTAAGCCAAAAAATAAATTAGGACTTTTCGACTCCATATAACGTCCTCTAGCATCTCCAGAAGTGACACGGTTGACTTTCCTGACACCCTGTATACACCAAAAGTTTACACTTTAGTAATGCATCGCTATCGAACTCGATATGCATATATGAAACGCAAACAATGATGAAAATCTAGTTATTACACTTAGTCCAGTCACTATGTAATTTTTGCTTGAAAGTGAAGGGAAATTTGAAATTTCTTTTTTGGGGTATTGGTGAGGTCCAGCAAAGCTTAACTTCAAGTTGTCGACCAAAATTTCCTATGTGCTATTTCCGCTATCTTGATAAATGAGTGCGTTTGATTTTTTTGTGATGAATCGGTTCCCGTTAACACTACATGAAAATAATGTAGACATCTTTGTAAGAATTTTGAATTTTCTACAATTTATGTTCTATTACTTTTTCTCGTAGAAGCGATATTTGTCGAGATATCGAACTCGAAAGGAGAGCGTGAAAGGGTCGTGATTTTTTTTCGAGCTTCTGGGCTTGTGTCGCATTTCTGTTTCTATTTAGCGAAAAAGTAGCCATTATCAAACTTGTAGAGGTTGAAAATAGCTTCAATTTGACCTAGTATAAATTGATATGCGACTAAAATTACGACTTGTAGAGCGGGCCAAAATTGTCAAGTTGCCGCGTAATTTTTATTTCATGTATCGTACTATTACGTAGATGACATAACAAACTTCATTGCATTATTGGAATCATTATATTTCATCAAGTAGATGGTATACAGCATTATATGATTGTATATTAATAATAATAATAATAATAATAATAATAATAATAATAATAATAATGAAGGTCTTTATTAAATTATTACAAAATTACAAAGAAAAAATATTGACTAAAACGTAATATTGTCTTGAGCGAAGTTCAACTTGATAGAAAAACAGATCTATCCGCTGGTCTTCCACTTAACCCGGTGAAAAACAAAAAGAAAACAAAACAAAATAATCCAACGATCTACGCTTTGGCGCCAGGCGAAATATTACGCACAAAACAGCTATGGCGGTGTTTAGTGATATAGCAATTTACTAAGTGTGTTAGTTTGACCCTAATAATTAATTCATTGATGTTTATCCATAAAATTTTGAAAAATTGCTTTTCTAAATTTTGACGTACAATAGCCTTTTACTACATTTGGTAACGAATTATAGCATTTAGTTATTCTGTAAGAAAACGATCGCTTGAAAAATTTTGACTTATGTTGAGGTGGAGTTGGCGTTCCTTTAAATGTTATATTTAAAGTATGTATGTCGGTTCTAAACTTTATTTGGTTGTATAAGTAACTCGGTGATTTACTCAAAATGATCTTGTGGAAAAGACATGCAGAATGAAAGAAGCGCCTTTCTTTCATATTAAGCCAGTTTGAATCTTTCAGCTTATAAGGAATTCTTTCATATTTTCGTATTCCAAATATGAGGCGTAAACATAATATCTGAATTTTCTGAATTCTAGCAATATTAAAGCTACTTAAATATGAATCATAACCGTCACAATAATCAAAACAGGACAAGACTAATGCATTACACAAAACGGTTTTCACATTTACACTTAAAAATAAATTGTCGATTTTGATAAATAAGTTTCAAGGAACTCTATGATTTTTGCAGACATTTTGAAATTTGTTTAGTAAATTTAAAATTATTATCAAGATAAAGACCCAAGTTTTTGACATCATCAGAAACTGGGATTCTATCCTGGCCTACTAATAAATTTACTTCATTAGAAATGTCTTCTCGACCACCCTTCCTTATAAAATGTTTTAAATTACTGTAGCTATTTAGAATGATAATTGTTGTCGACCAAGATTTCCCATGCTCTGTTTCCACCATCTTAAAAAATTGGTGAGTTTGCTTTTGTTGCAGTAACTCGGTTCTTGCTAACGCTACTTGAAAATGCTTGCAATTTTATCTGCTATGAATTGAAATTCAACTAAAATTACGACTTGTAGATTAATTAATTAATTACTTATCGTCTCTACGTCTCTGATCAAATGTGTTTTACTTATGAAACTATCACCCCTTGTAATCTCACGAAATAACACGTTTACAAAATATTTATTTCTAAACCGATCTTCTATAGCAGAAACGTCAAAGATAACAATTTACGTACTGGCTACTTGAAATTTAACGATTCTCATAATGCAATGAAATTTATTATGCCATTTATGTATAGTAGTACGATACATGAAATAAAAATTAGGCGCCGTCTTGACAACTTTGGCCCGCTCTACAAGTCGTAACTTTAGTCGCATATCAATTTATAATAGGTCAAATTGAAGCTATTTGCAATCTCTACAAGGTTGATAATGGCTACTTTTTCCCTAAATAGAAAGAGAAATGAGACACACGCCCAGAAGCTCGAAAAAAAATCTCGTCCCTTTCACGCTCTCCTTTCGCGTTTGATATCTCGACAAATATCGCTCGTACGCGAAAAAGTAATAAAACATAAATTGTAGAGCATTCAAAATTCTAAAAAAGATTTCTACATTATTTTTACGTAGTGTTAACGGGAACCTATTTATCGCAAAAAAACCAAACGCACCCATTTATCAAGATGGCGGAAATAGCACATAGGAAATCTTGGTCGACAACTTGAAGTTAAACTTTGCTAGACCCCCCAAACACCCCAAAAAAGGAATTTAAAATTTCCCTTCACTTTCCAGCAAAGGCCTTATTTTTGGACATAGTGACTGGACTAACTGTTTCTGAAACAATTCCAAGCGCAATGTAGCCCAAATTTTTTTTAAGTGAAGATTCTTATACGTATTTGAAAGTCTATTATACATAATATATATTTGAAAGAAAACTGATCGCTCATATACAGAGTTGGGCAAATTACTTTAAAAAAGTAATTAATTACTAATTACCAATTACCGCCCGATGAAGTAATTTAATTACCAGAGATTCAATTACTCACAGGAAATAGTCATTCAAGTACCAATTACTTAGTAATTGTAGTTGTAAACATCAATTACTTTCAATAAAAATCATTGTCATATAGTTCTATTTAGTAGAACTTTCTTGCAAGTTGCAACTATCATTAGTGTCGTGTCGATTCGTAATCGTAATCTAAAAATGCTTACTTTTTATGTTTTGTTAACTATAGTGACCTACATACTTTATCACTTTTGAAGGTTTTTTTATAATTAAATCTTGTAGCTACATGCACCGTTCATCAAAACCCAAACTTTTTAGTTTGTAAGTAAATACATAAAGTCAAGGATAAAAATTATACAGGGTGTCACAAAAAGAATTGAAAAATAAGCATTGGTAACAGCAAATAAGCAAAAAAAGCAGGAACAAATATGACTCAAATTGCTTCTTTTTATGAGATTTGTGAAGATTTCCAAACAGTTTGTTGCTGCTTTTAAAATTGAACGTAAGCAAAAGTGTTTAGAATCCGGCCTTTAATCATTAATTTGAACGCTTAATTGATTGTGAACTGTTCTTTCTAGAACCTTCGACATTGCTGGAAGAACACTTATAGGGCGTAGGTCTTTAATTTCAACTGGTTGTTTAATTTTAGGAAATGGTTTAACCAAAGCATGCTTCCAACACTGTGGAAATTTGTTTTCCAAGATACATGAATTTATAATATGAATAATGTATGGCAGAATTGTAGGACCACATAAACTTGATCATAGTAATATTGATATTATCACTACCAGTAGAGTTAGATTTAAGTGAGTTAATGATTTTGATCAAGGTGGGGTAATCAATAAGCGTAAAATTACCATTTAAACGGCCATTTTCATTGCTGTCATACGTTTTTAAAATATCAATTTCTCGATTTTGAGTTAAAGTTGTATCAACCTTAGGAATACTATTTGTAAAATAATAATTTATAATATCAGGATTAGATAGATGGTCTGGTATAACAATTTGTTTTCTTGCACCTATTCCTAAAGCATTTAATCTTTTCCACAAGATTTTATTTTCGTTATTGTTTGATATAAAACTAAATAAGCCTTTTTTTCATTGTTTATAGTGCGTGTTGTTAAGTTGCTCAAAGATTTATAATATTCCCAGTGCTGAGGCAGTCTCGTTTGTCTATATCTAGCTTTTGCTTTATTCCTTAAAGACATGAGATATTTCAAATTATCCGTCAACCAGGGGGCATACGGCTTTCGAAAGCTGCATCTGGCCAAGGGAGCATGTTTGTCAAACAGTTGCAATCTTTTTTCATTAAAAAACAGCAGTTTCTCATCAATGTCATTAATTCCATAAATTTGATGCAGAGATAATGATTCTAAATCTGCATGAAACCCGTCTAGGTCTGTTTCATCAAAATTTCGAAAATTTCGGGTAACAGGCTTTAGCTGAGGCTGTTCTAGAAGTATATCACAGAATACAAGATTATGATCTGCTAAGTAACAATCAATCACGCCACTTTCGCCAATCAACAAACTATGAGTAACCAGGATCAGATCTATAAGATTAAAAGATGTTAACACATCCTGCAGATAATAGTAGATGGATTATCAGGCTTCAGAAAATTTATATGGAAGTCACCAAGGCATATTACATTGTCAGAGTAAAATCAAAGGGAAGATAAAGAATTTTCAAGTTCATATAAAAATAATTGGTAATTACGTTCAAGTGGATTATAAACAGTACCCACTATATTAATATTAGGTAACTTCAGAATAATCCTAAGCTGCTCAATAATATTATTTGGTTTACCGATAACTGAAAAATTAAGTGTATTACGTACATATATCGCTAATCCTCCACCTCCACTAGATGGATCATTTCTTACAAAATCATAACCGTCAACAGAAACAAATTCATCCGTAATGTTATCAGTGAGCCATGTTTTAGAAACAGTCAGTATGTCAATTTGGGGTTCATCATATAAATAAAGGAGAACGATCCAAACGTGTGTGTCACGACAATTGCAGACGCGATGTCCCCCATTTGCGTTTGCATTCATTTCGCCGTCGCCTCGATTTCGCGACCGGGGAGGAGCCCCGAGTGTCCCACTGGAGAGGAGCGGAGCCCCGATGGCTCCCTTGGAAAAGGGCGAAGTCCCGGGGGCCCCCTTGGAGAGGTGCCGAGCGCCAAGGGCCCCCTTGGAGAGGGGCGGAGTCCCAAGGGCCCCCTTGGAGAGGGACAAAGTCCCGAGGGCCCCCTTGAAGAGAAGCGGAGTCCCAAGGGCCCCTTGGAGAGGGGCGGAGCCCCGATGGCTCCCTTGGAGAAGGGCGAAGTCCCGGGGCCCCCTTGGAGAGGTGCCGAGCGCCAAGGGCCCCCTTGGAGAGGGGCAAAGCCCCGAGCGCCCCCTTGGAGAGGGGCCGAGTCCCGAGGGCCCCCTTGGAGAGGGGCGGAGTTCCAAGGGCCCCCTTGGAAAGGGGCGAAGTCCCGAGGGCCCCCTCGAAGGGAAGCGGAGTCCCAAGGGCCCCTTGGAGAGGGGCGGAGCCCCGATGGCTCCCTTGGAGAAGGGCGAAGTCATGGGGCCCCCTTGGAGAGGGGAGAAGTCCCGAGGCCCCCCTTGAAGAGAAGCGGAGTCCCAAGGGCCCCTTTGGAGAGGGGCGGAGTCCTCGAAACCCCGAAGGCCCCCTTAGAGAGGGGCGAAACCCCTGGAGCCCCGAGGGTTCCTTTAGAGAAGGGCAAAACCCCTGGAGCCGCGAAGGTTCCCTTGGAGAGGGACGGACCACCTAGGGCCCCTTGGAGAGGGGCGGAGCCCATTGAACCCCCTTGGAATGGCCCAACGTAATAAGCCTAAAAATGGTGGTAAATTGAATAGAATAGACCGCGCAATAGCGCGCGCAGCCCCGTTTATATATAAATAGTCTTAAATCTTCAATTTTTGCGTGTATTGATCTTACATTTACGTGCGCTGTCTTGATATTGCCTATCATAGGTTTACGACAATTTCATGAACATTAAACAAAAATTTCGATAGCCATGCATCTCAAAAATAAAAATCGGTGTCACAACAAACTAAACAAAACAGAATATCACTCAACTTTGAATAATTCAACCGAATGAAATAAATGATACATAAATTCAATCTGCTGCTTATAAAGTAAATTATAATTAAATAACTAGTTAATAGTTGTTAAATCATTCAAGAAAGCCACTTTATGTATCTTGTTATTAGTTTTGACAAATATATTTCCATTGCTAGTAAACACATTTTTGTTTCCGTACTTTGAGACAGCTTCTTTAACAATTAGGACGCGTTTATGGGTTAGATCTTCTCGTATAATAGTTTTTGAGCTTTTCAGACGTGTTTTAGCTAGGTAAATAGCAGCTTTTATGCTTCGTCGGCAAAATTTAACTATAATAGGTCTGTGATTGCCCACCTTGTTCCTCAGGCGGTGACTGCAATCTATATCACTTTCAGTTATCGTACTGTTTAACTTATTACTGCACATTTTCACAACCAGCTGCTCGGTATTTTCTGAAAGACTTTCTGGGATTCCAAATATTCGTAAATTATTTCTTCTCGAATATTGTTCATGATAATTTAAAAGATCCTCAGCTGTAGCCAATTTTTTCTCCAGTAAGTCGATCATCTTCTCTTGCTTCTTAAGACGGGTGTCAATTGGCTCATTCAACTTTTGAACCATAGATCCAAAAAGTTTCTCCATGAAGTCCTTGTTGGCGAGCACTTTTTCTACTACCTTTTGGATAAGAACATCGTCCTTATCAGGAGCTTGAGAACGCGTGGTATGCTCAGAATTATTACCTCCCATATGGACAAATATATGTATAAACTAATTATAACTGATTTATTATATGCAGCAGACACACATCACGTCTACTCAGTAGGAGTGACTATTACAGAAATCTGACCATCACAGAAATAGAACCGTAGATGTGTAGAATTTCTCTATTTTTTCTTTTTTTTTATGTTCGGAGACATATACTCTTATAATCAGCATATAACCTCTATCTATCTTCAAACTGGTTGTTACTATTCTTTAATTGATATACTCATAGCTTACGATTCTACTTTTCCATTTTTTATTGATCATAATTGCAACTCCGCTACTTATGCGTTTGTTTTGAGGGACTACACTATAGACCATTAAGTAATTATTAGTTTCTTTGGTAATCAATTCCAAGAAAATTAAGCTAGAAACAATAGGGGTTAGGCCTAGCAGCAGATGATTAAATAATCATTTCTGTTTACACGAGATCTATTGTTTGGTAATCACGCGAGCCAGAAGGACAAGCGTGATTGCCTAAAACAATATATCGACTATCACTTATTAGTCAGGAAAGGTATGTGATTATCACAGTTGCTATGTACATTATCAGAAGTTAGTAGTTGCGTAACTATGCATTTTGCCGTTTTTCATTGCTTGATGTTAGAGGGAGTGGTATAATCTAAAAAATATATGATAGTACGGTGCCATAGTTTTGTAGCTAATTAACTAAAAGTAGAATCTATTTGCTTTCCTTTCCAAAATACAAAAAAAAAAAAATTGTCTACAGAACATTGTACAAAGGTCTGTAAATATGATCTACAGAGCTAAGAACTTGCTGGTTTATTGTGAGTTTTAGATATGGTACACTACATAAGCCGTGTAAAATATCGTTAACAACAATAAGATACAATGTACTTACCCGACTGGACAATGGTAATTTCTTCTATTGAAATTTTAAAAGTTATATAATTTACTTTTTAATTACATTCTTGCTCGTAACTATTTTTTAATTGGAAAGCATGTGTTTTTTAAATGTATTTTTGTATCCCCATTTCCGAAATACAGAATTAGAAATTTGCTACTATTCTTCTTATATCAAAAAGTCAAAGATTCGGTTAGAAATGGCAAGCAAACTAAAGACTAATTTCTAGCTTCTGGGGGGTAATTAAGCCTAATTGTTTATTTGCCCTCTGACAGAACCGAGAAATTGTAAACAATTATTTATGCTAAACACTACTTGTCAACTGCGTAATATAACAGGTGTGGTAATTTTAAAATGACGTGTAGCATTAATGAACAATTATTTTATTTTATTTTATTTTTGTTTTTTGGCCTTGATCCTTAAAAGATCATATCTTTTATTAAAAGAAAAACTACAAAGTTGTACATCGAACATGCATAGATATTTTTTTAAAGTTGAAAGCCTTTGGTTATTTTCGTCACATGTTTTTTATACTATGTGTTATTTTAGTATTTCATAAAGTGTCTTTAGAACTATATATAACTATATATAAACTAAATTTAAAATTCTTGGTCTTTCTTAATTTTAAAGCAACAGGTGTAGGTAAGTGTTGAGATTCTAGAAGTATTGCGAAAGTTATAATAGTAATTATTATAAGTAATATATTTCTATCTATACGTGTAGGTAGCATATAAGTTAATAGCAGTTAGGATACAGTTTGCCACTTAAAAATCGATATTGTAAATACAGTAATTTGGTGTAATGCCTTTAATATAATATAAATGTATCAGTAGCAATTGCGTTATAATGAAATATTAGTAAAATTCTAGTTTCTCATCAGTGTCCTATTTTCAACTAATACCTTGTGTATTGGTAAAAGAAGATAATTTATGAATGTTTACAGAGGAACATAGACATAGAGAAACCGAAAGTAATATAATATTTTTATATGTGAGCAACAACAAAATCGTATATTCAAATGAATGTCGTCATCCAGTAATTTATTGCATTGCTTGCCAAACAGCTACGTGGTTGTTTATGGAGTATAATTTAAAAAAATATATATTCATTACCATACTAGATATAACTGCTTGGCAACATAAATATTAATCACCTTGAATTTCTAGAAGACACCGACGCGGTTTAAATACAATTATGAACTTTTATAGCGTTTACCTTTGATTATTGCTCTAACGTAGTGTATAAAAAGTATTACCTCAGTCCAGAAATAAAACTAAGCCTCTGATTATATAAATAGCCCAAAGTACCCTCTGGGGATGCTTTTCAGTTACGCCAATTATGGGTACATTACATAATTGTATTCATTCCACTAAAAATAAGGTGGGGCATTTTTTCATATATGACGAAACTATTGCGAATAAAAGGAGCAAATGATGTGTTACGTTTTTTACAACATTACATTGGCAATATTCTGAGCCCAAATGTGAAAATTGTTTATTTGTTTAGTGATAACTGTTCCGCTCAGAACAAAAACAATACTTTGGTTAGATTTTTATTTACCTTGTGTTATACAGGAAGGTTTGATTCAATAGTGCATCGTTCCCCTGAGCCAGGGCACAGCTTTTTGCCATGCAATCGCTACTTTGGTATAATAGAAAAGAAGAAACGCCGTATTGATGGAGTTTTTTTGCCACAAGAATATATGAACATAGTAAAGTCAGCTTCTAAAGCATTTCATGTTATACATGTTAGTCAAATTATGTTGATCATTTAAAACATTTTTTTTCTTCAATTACAAAAGCAAGTTCTAAGCAAAGGTTTTTGATTACCTCGTATAGTATTTTCAAATATTAAAAAAAATCGAACCGTGTTGAATATAGTGCTACTGCTGCTGTTACTGTTACAACTCATTTTACTATGTTGAAAAATAATGCAAATCCTAATTTAAATCTTATACAAAACTGTTACGAAGGTAATTTGTCTCTAAAAGATTTGAAATATCAAAATGTTATGCAACTTGCCGAGAAATATGTACCAAAAAATGAAATTTCTTTCTACCAGTGTCTTAAATCAAATAAATCTACATGAGAACATGTGATAACTCTAGTGATTGCGATTAATAAACTGTTTAGATTTTTTTATTTTCTTGTTAAGAATATTTACTAGTGTTTATTTTTCTTTGCTTAAAATATTTACTTTTGTTTATTTTTTCTTTTACCGTTCAAAATATTTAATTTGTTTGTACATTAATAGTAAATGCTGATAAACTCAATGTTTTACAAAAAAGGTCTTGTGTTACTTATCCTCTTCTTGCATTTAACATAACCTTCAAAAAGATAGTAAAAACAAAAGTTGTGACATATCCCATTCTTACACCTTGAATGATTCTTAGGCAATTGCTAACATATTTATAAGAATATTTTAGTCTAAAGCAGAGATAATAAATTGTACTTTAACATCTACACACCATGCTAACACAAAATAAAATTAAAAAAATAGAAAATTATTTTGCCTCTCCTGCAAAGTTTACATATTGCTACTTATCCCCTTCTTGCATCACAGTCTTCAGTGGTTTTCAATCTCTTAGCCTAAATCAAATCAATGCTATATTTTAATAAGTTTTTATTAAATTTCTTGTTAAGACTCCTTTGAAATACAATAAAATAATCAATTATCAAACATTAATCATTTGAAATTAAGAATTTGCTCAAATTAAAAATCCATTACAAATAGCGTAGAGATACGATACCATATCATTTGACCGAAATATTCTCGGTTTTGCGCCAGGTAAACCTATAATTGGCATGCAAAATATCGTCTTCCTGCAACAAATACTTTTTGAGCTACACCGCCAACAGACGGGCAGACAGACAGGCTGATCGACCGACCGACGGAATTGACAAAATCCTGTTGATCGTCATCTAGGACCCTGAAAAGTAAAAACCTGAAGAAATTTCGTAAGACGAATACAATATTTCTTTCGTATTTTAGACGAGGGAAGTTCAAAAATAGAAACAAAATAGTTTACTCTTGTCGCAATTTAAAATTAATTCCATATCCCACAAATTGTAAAACCATTGGTAAATAATATATTCCTAAAACAGGTTTTAAATGATAAAAAAACTTTTATAAAGAGTATATTTTTTCAGAAATATCTAATAAAAAAGTTGCCCATATGTTGGATACTTTTGAAAAACTGTATATTTATAAAGTCCCTCTTAAGTTACTCACCTTATTTTATCTTACAGTATCCCACAAATAAACTTTAAAAAATAACTAAATATAAATTGGCACATGCTAGGCTGATAAGTCTATAAGAGCTACATATTCGATACTAATTTAAGAAAAGTCCAGATAAAGATATTTATTTTCTTATTAATTTGACTTACTATGTTGCTAACAAACAATTTTAGAACATTCACTAAATTTTGAAATAGCTTATTAAATTAGTATATTATTCAAAGAATTCTTTGAAGCTATTTGTTTCAAAATACGTACTATAGTATTAATATATATAATATATAAGAGCCATGACACATGACATGGTTATGAACTGCAGATCTTCAGTGTTCTTTTTCAGAGGTCCTGGTGCCGAGTAGCAGCTTGATGACGGAGGGTGAAATAGGAACAGGGGTCGTGGGTCTACAAAACACCAAACATTTTATTTATTAGTCTCACAGTTAATAGAATTGTTCGAAAAATAGTAACTTTAAATATATTATAAATATGTATATTGAGCTTTAGTCTCAAATGCAAATTTTATAAATACATGCATTGCGATTTACATAATTATGTTTATGTCGTAAGCATAAAGAAAATTTACGCAAATGATTGTTTGCCCATATATATGCTAAGTGCTTAGTGCATAGGACACCATGACTCTTCAAAACAAAGCCGACCATTAAAGTGAAAAAAACATTATCAAAGGCTGCAACTAACCTGAACAATCTAGAACGAGACACCAAATCTTTGCTGAATTTCGTTATATGACTGACATTTATGGGCACATGATCATTTGCCTAAATTTGCTGTATGCCTACTACATATACAATTGACATCCTGAACTATTCATGTCAAAATAGTTTTTATCTACTCCTACTGCACAATGGCCATGAATTATGATTCATAATTCACGGTTTGCAGCCAATCAGAAAATTATATTTTCATTATTCAATAGGTTGTAGCCAATCACAAAATTAATTCTCATTATTAAATGACTTTTGAAGTTAACAGCTGTCACAAATGTCATAATTCGGAAATATGAACACAAGGCTCCTATTGCATAGGAGTAGATAAAATATCGTATTATATTCGCGATTATGGCCATTATTCACTCAGATGACTTGCGCCACGCGCCTTCGGCTTGTGGCGCAAATGTCATCTTCGTGAATAATGGCTGTCATAATCGCTCATATAATAATATACTATATATTGATAGGAACTTGATTGAGAATAGCATTTTATAATCAAATATCAATTCCTATTGCTGCCAGAAAAGGGATGAATGATGTGTGTTTACTATGTTGCATGAGTAAAAGGTGAATCGTATAAAAATTTTAAGAATAATAGATTGTCCTTTAGGCGCACGATTTGTAAACCTATTCCTATTTTTGAAAATTTGTAGAATCCTTAAGTGTTATTGAATATTATGTCTTGCAAGGAAGCAACTGAATGTTTGTGTCAATAGCATTGGATTATATTTGCCTAGTAGTAATGTGTAATATATTAAAATCCAATGCGTGAAATAATCAAAATGCAAGGCAGCCGTGTTGGTTGAATTATATTAAAAAAAAAAAGCTATCAGAACATATTGGTGAAATATAATTAATTTAGAAAATAATATCCTTGCGCAATAAAAATATATTAAGACTTGAAATAGTTTAAATATTATTTGATTTAGAAAACATTAGTTTACATTTTTCAAAATCTTAACTTCTGGAGATACGTATAACATGTACAGTGTTTATAACGATGGGACAACAACAAAAAATAATGTGGGAGAACTGTGTAGGCCATATAACTTTGCTTGTTTTCAGACTAATTGCTATGGAAGCGAAAATGTCTAAACTATAAGAATTTTCACAAAAGAAATGACATAAAATGCTCTTCCAGTAAAAGATTTGTAAAGGGCTTTACTCAGAACTTCCCTCGCAATTGGAACTTGTAACACTAAATACTTTGAAAAACCAAAGGCTTCCAGGGGTAAACATATCTTAACGTTCCTAATAATACTGAAACAATAAAAGAAAATACTTTGTAATGCAAATAAAAAATATTGCAGACAGATATCGAATTCTGCGGAAGGGATTTCAAAGGGAAGCAGGCAGGTCGGTCGTAGCGCTGCCGTCGTTCCCATTCTGTCACGAAGCACTGCCTCGTGTCGCCGCGATGCGACTGCATTACATTCAATAAGTTTATTGTTGCCCATTTTTGTTTCTTTTACAACAATTGCGCTGTAATTTTTGGATTCCATATTTGTCAATGGTAAAGCTTGACATATGGACTAGGACTAACATTATTCCGATTTGCTACTCCAAGTCTTAACTATAGTTTAGGAACTTCTACCCTGATTTCAATGAAAATTTTATCGTTCTTATCATAATTTTGTCTCATAGAATTTTGTAATTAAACAAAGCTGCTTTACTTACGTCAGATAAGCCTTTATAAGTAATAGCATACTGATAGCAAGCTTTGCCAATCCCGTAGCAGTTAATAAAATAAATTGAATGTCTAACCTTCGAATAATTTTAAACATTCTAGAATTATCAGCAAACAATATTTTTTTCTGAAGTACAATTTAATCATTTTTCTTTTTATTGAAATTAGTTTAAAAACAAGCAGAAAAATATAACACAGTTTGGCGGTACTTAATAGATTGTTACCTTTTTCCTTGTCGATTTAATCACTATATATTATTAATTAACTAATATAAACCCAGAAATTAGTAACATCATTAATACTTACGGTTGTGCACCTGCAGTTGCGACAGGAGCAGACAACACGACCACAAGAGAAAGGGCAAACACAATTAATAAAAATAACAAACGCATATTGTTACACATCTTACTAATTGCAAAAAATAGGTAAAATTATGAACTGCAACTTCAGCTCTGAAACAACACTTGAATTAGGTACTCCACCGTCTTTTAAGGTCTCATTCCCACCTTTATTCGGTATTAATTTAAGTGTTGAATTTAATTCGTTGTAGAACTGTGGGAACGACGTCATAGAATTGTCTAATATTTTGATAATGTGAATGCACGATTTGTAATATTTAAATCGCAATAACCAAAAATTAATATACAGTGTGTCCCAAATTGAACACTTTTGATAGGAAACATTCATTTCTAGAGGAGATAGTAAAAAACTAACTTACATGTTACGGGCTCGTTTTTTGTGTAAAAATGAATGGCGAAAACCGCACATCGATATCTTGATCTCTTTAAAAGATACAGGGTGATCTTCAATTTGGTGCATTTTCGACTCACCCCCGTAACTTACTTATTTGTGAATATTTTGTGTTTCTGCAAAAACATTCTTAAAGTACTTTATTAAAAGGAATCGAATGGTATGCTTAGTGTTTTTTTTAAACAAATGGCGGGGAAGCTGTGACATAAACTTTTATTTTTACTTATGGTAAATTTTCGACTCACCCCCGTAACTTGCTTACTTGTGAATATTTTGTGTTTCTGCAAAAACATTCTTAAGGTACTTTATTAAAAGGAATCGAATGGTATGCTTAGTGTTTTTGTAAAACAAATGGCGGGAAAGCTGTGACATAAACTTTTATTTTTACTTATGGTAAATTTTCGACTCACCTCCGTAACTTACTTACTTGTGAATATTTTGTGTTTCTGCAAAAACATTCTTAAAGTACTTTATTAAAAGGAATCGAATGGTATGCTTAGTGTTTTTGTATAACAAATGGCGGGGAAGCTTTGACATAAACCTTTATTTTTACTTATGGTAAATTTTCGACTCACCCCCGTAACTTGCTTATTTGTGAATATTTTGTGTTTCTGCAAAAACATTCTTAAAGTACTTTATTAAAAGGAATCGAATGGTATGCTTAGTGTTTTTTTTAAACAAATGGCGGGGAAGCGGTGACATAAACTTTTATTTTTACTTATGGTAAATAAAAATAAAAGCTAATGTCACAGCTTCCCCGCCATTTGTTTTACAAAAAACTAAGCATACCATCCCATTCCTTTTAAAAAAGTACCTTAAGAATGTTTTTGCAGAAACACAAAATATTCACAAATAAGCAAGTTACGGGGGTGAGTCGAAAATGCACCAAATTGAAAATCACCCTGTATCTTTTAAATAGATCAAGATATCGATGTGCGGTTTTCGCCATTCATTTTTACACAAAAAACGAGCCAGTAACATGTAAGTTAGTTTTTTACTATCTGCTCTAGAAATGAATGTTTCCTATCAAAAGTGTCCAATTTGGGACACATTGTACAACTTAGTCATATAAGCGTAATACGTTCTAATATAATTGTATATACGTAAAGTGTAGAAATTAATCAGAGTATCAGTATTTGATCAAAATAAAACGCTTTATTTATTTTTGCATAGTCAATATTTTTAAAGATTTTAATCCATGTTTCACCAATTTTTGCGAATGCAGCTATGTTACTCCTACCAACCAAAAATACCGCATAAATGAGAATAAAAGTTTTAGAGAAACCAAAATGAACTTCAATGTGAAGTTTATTTCGTATCTTATTCTTTACGAAACAAAAGTTTCACATTTAAATCTGGATAATACTACCAGCTGTTTTCAAATTGACTCGAAATTTTCCATAGTTTTAGGTTTATTACACAAATCAGTAATGATGAAACTAGTTTAATTTACTTAATTTTTTGTTCAACGTTTTCATAAAGATTACTTTATTGCAAGCGTAAAATGTTGCTGGAAATCGTACGACACTACCAGCAACTAAGGGAAAGTTTTTGTTAGCTAATTAAGTATAAAATTGCAATTATTGCATGCAATTGCTATTCCTTAAAAAAATCCGTGCACTTGGGTTGTCATACGTGAAAACATTATTTTTCCCTCATAGTAGAACGCGCGTTATCTTTTTTTAGTAAATATGTTATTGCTATTATTGAGTAAGTTACTCAGCTGACACAATTTCTAACTGTCGCAATTTTTAAAGTGATATACTACAAATAATTATGTCTGCGCGTAAAGTAAAATTCTTGCTTTTAAGCCAATGCCGTAAGCTATTTGCACTCAAGCAGGGCAAAATATTGATTACTTAGAAATTGAAATGCAACATTCTTGTCTCGATTATTCAATGTAGAGTTAAGGGTAAAAGATGAACAGATTGCAAAGGTCGTGGCTCTGGTAGATAACAAAACTGTTTAACCTTGAGTGCAAATCAAACTACCATTTTGTGTTAAATATTTTTGGTAAGATGATTTTTCTGAATCCTTCTTAAACCTATTTTGCTCAATTTGTAAATTTTTTTAAATTCAAAATTTCAGTAATTTCCAAAAAAAGCATGTGTAGATATAACATTAAAAGTATAATAATACTTAAAATTTTGTTTTATAAAGCACTTTTTTGTATAAATTAGATATCTAATCAGAGCATAAGGACGTTAATAACTATTTTAACAATACAACTACAAGTAGTTAATCAGTAAATTTTTCATAGCTATTTGCTAATAATAATAATTGGAACTGTTGGTTTATTTTAAAGTAATCGCAGGATCTTAGTGCAACGTTAACTTAAAATGATTTATTTAAAATTAAAAAAGCATTCAATAATACAAGCCGTAGTTGGCTTTGATACTACAAATAGCACATAGTTTTACCTTTTCTAATATATACACTATATCAGATGAGCGGATGGCCCAGCGAACACATGCTCGCCTCTCAGACGGCCGACCCGGGTTCGAACACCGGCGACTCTAAAGTTTAAAAATCGTATGCTGCCCGGCTGCCACTCTAACACCTGTGGTAGTTGTTAACTCTTCCTCACTTTCGACGAGCAAGGCTAGCCACCTACCGGGCCTAAGGACAAAGAAGACTCATAGAACCACTTTGTGATTAAAAACAGGCCACTGGCCTATAATAAGAGAAAGGAAGATACTTTATCATATATAGAATATGAAAATTTTTCTATTTTAATGCATATCCAGTAGGCCATGAAATTGAAAAACTATACTTTTTACGGTTTAGTCGTTTTTACAGTCTAGTAGTTTTATACGTACTGTAATGGTTCACTGCCCATAGAAATTCTGATGGCTAAATTAACTAAATAAATAAGGTCAGCATGAGCACAGAATTAAATATTTTATCTATTGCAAAATAATCAATACTTTACATTATTAAGTGCACTTGATATGAGCAGCAATAACTAATCATTTGAAGGATAGAAGTTATCATTAAACAAGCAGGTTTTAGAAGGGTTAGATTCATAGTTCAGGAATTATAAATGCTCGGAAGGGCTAATGCAATTTAATTTGTAACTGACGGAATTGAGCTTATTAATATCAGACATAATGTGAATAGAATAATACAAAATGATTTGTCAAATACAGAAAGAATATGACCGTTATGTAGTAAAACTGTATAAGCCAGCAAAAGGCAGATTCGTTGAAAGGTAAACAAAACCGCGCTAGCTAAATAATTATTGCAAAGAGCAATGAAAATGGAATGCAACTGATC
Source organism: Agriotes lineatus (assembly GCA_940337035.1). Lineage (NCBI taxonomy): Eukaryota > Metazoa > Arthropoda > Insecta > Coleoptera > Elateridae > Agriotes > Agriotes lineatus. Next base: position 75,712 of record CALNHX010002835.1, read on the forward strand.
GAAAGACAATTAGTGAGACGTTAAATGAACTCCAAGTGTCAGTGCCTTATAAATAAAAGTGATTTTAAAAGCAGATGAAGTGTTGTAACAATTATTTCAAGAAAAAGACAATATTAGTGGTTAGGTAAAGACATCACATCAAAACTGTGGTCCATACTAAAGTTTAAAATGTTATCATTCTTAATTTTCTTTATAAACATTTGAATAGCTAGTGGCTGGGTAACCAGACTGTCTTCTATTAAGAATAACTAAACAAGCTTGAAAATTGTGGGTTGGGGCCAGATCGCTTCCCAATTATCTTGTAAAATCATAAATAAAAAAGTTACTTCAATTGTGCGTATCGCTATTCACTAGTGTGCTGTGCATCTTTGGGTGTAATTGCCAGGTGTTAAAATGGTCCAGATGGAGCAGATAGGCCAGCAGAGAAAATAGTTCGGGTGCGAGTGACTTCGAGGGGCTTTTTTCTTGTGCAAGCAGAATCGTTCAGGAAGAATAGTGCCTAATACGAATAGGAAGGACATTCAGGAAGCAGTACATGCAGAAATCCCAACCAGCAAGCAATTCCCAGGTCCAATATTCACGTGGCGTCATCTGCGGAGCACCAGCGTCAGAGAAGCCTCCGATTAAGGTAGATTTTCACAGGGAAAGCTTTGACGTAGGTCTATAATATTTGGACTTCTGCAAGATAAGACTGTCTACGAGGTGGAAATTCGTATTCCAGGGATTCAGAGCCGTCCAGCTTTTAGAAAAAGAAGTAGCGTCCCTTAAAAACGCGAAATGACTCCGCATTTTGCAGTTTTGTGCCGAATATCAAACAAAAACGAGTCGCGCGTTTCCTGTGACGTCACAGCTAAAAACAAAGCAAACTTAGTACCTGCTACGTCACGGAATTAATGCTTACCTGACGCGCCTTTGCCATTTTGGTGGTTTTAAAAGTCAATTTACGCTGTTTTGTACACTGCAGATTATTTTGTTGTTGATTCAAATTTATAGGTTAACTAAATGTCAGATGGAATTGTGCATTTGCCCGAAATAGATGCGAGTATTTGTCATACAACAAGTTATTTGTAATACAAAGTTTTTCCTAAAATTTATGAATCTACGACCTTGAAACCAAGATTGTCTCAAGTTATATCGAACTAGTTCCAAATTTAATGCAAATAGATAAGATAAGAAAAGGGCAATAAACCATTTATTGGTTGTAATTTTGGTACACTCCTTTAGTTTGCCTTGAGTTTGGCAAGTTCGTAATTGAAGCTTAATAATTTGATAAAGTGATAATTTTCGTTGCCAGTTTTTATATTTTAAAACCCCTATATTTTCATTATTATATTATTAAGGGCAGAGGGCCATGACAGTATATTAAAGAAGAAGAATAAATAAATAGTATATTGTGCACGATAAACTGTAAGTGATACTCTCAAGGCGGCTTAGGAAAGCTCATACATTTCTCTAGCGAGCAAGGTGAATTTTTCTTTTGCGCTTTGAAAAAATATATATTTAGGCAACTTTAGATACACCACTTTGTTTTGTACATGGCAATTTCGGAAGCGGATTATTTCTGTAAGTACCTTACGCGTTAATCTATTACCTGCGACAAAGCTTCTATTTATAACCAAGTTAGATCAATACGTTTTTACGTGTGTTGTCGAATAGCCAAATTAAAGAATTTTAACTGAAATGTTTTGGTGCAGCTGATATACTGTAATTCATTGTAGTTAAGAGGTTGGGAACTACAATAATTAACTATTTATAGATAGCCTTCCTATAATTTTCGCTCACATTATTTTTTTACACATAATTACGTATTACGATTTTTTTTAAATTCGGTAATGAACAAACTGAACTATTGATAGTCAGTAACGCTTATTTTACATAAATGAATACAACTTGGACAACGAAAATAATCTTGTTATGCGATAAAATATACGTAATTAGTAGAGGAATTTGAAAACATAAATTACTATTATAAATGAGGAACGACTGCAACACTAATGATATTCATCTGCATTTAGTATCAACTACGGAATTTCGCCCTTTGTTTGTGCAGGTAGGTAGACGAAGCTGACCAGGTTATGGCTAAGCATCTAAACGGTACAAGGCAATCTTGCGGTTTGAAATAATGATCACCCTAAGGTTTCCTGAATAATTATTGTAATTAATTTCGCGAAGTGGGAAATGGAATATACATATTTTTTGGCATAAATAATTTTTAACAAAATACGTTCAAAACATGAAAGCTTACATAAAGCTTACGCTGTTTCTGGGCCAATATTAGTGGAAAATATGTGGTGGTCGGAGCGCTCAGCAAGCAGATGTGATACCTCATTGTTCTTTCCAGGAATGTTGCCGCCGCAGATTCCTGTGTTTTAATTTCTGCTTGCCGATTCATATCAATGTCTTTGTTAAACAAATGACATTTGTGGCCAAGCTATCGGGCGCAATTCACACACATGCAGGGTCTGGCGGAGAAAAATTGATATAGTAAAAAATCTAAAATTACATATTAATAATGAATAATGGAATACCAATTATTTAATTCCTTATTACAATGGGGTCATATTAAATGACATTATTTATGACGCCGCTCGGCTCTCTGCCCATGAGTGAGCGAGGTATAAATCGTCATATAAAAATTCAAGTGTACCTATGTATTTTCAGTTTGTTTTGGATAGATTGATATAACTCAAACTATGAAAATATTGCTATGTAAGCTTGCATGCTTTGAACGTATTCTGTTAAAAAATATTTATGCCAAAAAATATGTATATTCCATTTTCCACTTCTCCAAATTAATTACAAAGTTATTCAGGAAACTTTAGGGTAATCATTATTTCAAATCGCAAGATCGCCTTGTACCGTTTAGTTGCTTAGCTATAACCTGGTCAGCTTTAAATACGTACTTGCACAAACAAAGAGCGAAATTCCGTAGTCGATACTAAATGCAGATAAGGATCATTAGTGCAGCAGTCGTCTCTCATTTATAATAGTAATTGATGTTTTCAAATTCCTCTACTAATTACCTATATTTTATTGAAAAACAAGATTATTTTCGTTGTACAAGTTTTATTCATTTATGTAAACTAAACGGTACTGACTAACAATAATTTAGTTTGTTTAATAACGAATTTCAAAAAAATTCACAATACGCAATTATTTATTAAAAAAATAATGTGAGCAAAAATAATAAGAAGGCTATCTATAAATAGTTAATTATATTAGCTCCCAAACTCTTAACTACAATGAATTACAACATATCAGTTGCACCAAAACTTTTCAGTTAAAATTCTTTAATTTGGCTATTCGGCAGCAAACCTAAAAACGTATTGATCTAACTTGATTATAAATAGAGGCTTCGTCGCAGAAATAGATTAACATATAAGGTACTTACAGAAATAATCTGCTTCAGGAATTGCCATGTACAAAACAAAGTGGTGTATCTAAAGTTGCCTAAATATGTTTTCTTCCAGGCGCAAAAGAAAAATTCACCTTGCTTGCTAGAGAAATGTATGAGCTCTCATAAGCCGCCTTAAGAGTATCACTTACAGTTCATGGTGCACAATATACTATTTATTTATTCTTCTTGTTTAATATACTGTAATGATATACACATGGGTATTAAAATCAATTTTAGAAAGGATTAAGGGAGTACAATGATTGAAAATAATCAAGATTTATTTAAATATGAATTGGGAATGTGAATAATTATTATGCAAGTAGAAAGTAAATTAGATTTTGTAATTGAGTGGAGTATCGCTGTTTGAAAGGCAGATGGATTCAAAAATAATATAATCTATACAGGGTGCCCGGATTTCGTAGGGACAACATGGGTAACTTTTGTATTTGAAGAGATAGAGAGATGGTTAAATTAGAAAAAAGGTGCAGGTTTGAGAACTCATTAAGAATCCATCTTCAAATTTTACTTGTCATGGCCCACTTGTCTAAAATTTAAAAAAAAACAAAATCTCCTAATTTCTTTTATATGCCGTAACTTTTTTTTTAAATTAAGATATTGAGATGCGATTTGAACTAATTTGCATGGTAATTTAAATACTTTTATTTGCACTTAATAAAACCAATTTTATTTGTGTAAATTTTTAGTAATCTAACCTAACCTCAAAAATTTAAATTGGTACCTTACAATTTTTTTAACCCTTTTAAGAGAGGATTTTTTTCTGAATGCAGTGATGTATTACATAATATGGAAACTTTTTCAAAATTTTGAAGAACTGAACTTATCCTTTTTACAGGCTGAAATCACTAGTGCCATGATCACAATAACTTTGTTTTTTGTTTACCACGTTATCTGTAAAATTATGTTTCGAAACAAAAAGCAGGCTTATCATCATACGTGCCTGTCAGTAGTGTTAGTGTTATTACTTTAACTTATAACGGAAAATTTTGAAAATATGATGTATTTTGTGCTTATATCAAGTGCTACAAGAACGTAGAACTTACACGTCAAACATACGGAACACACTGACACTACTGGAAGGCACGTATGATGATAAGCCTGCTTTTTGTTTCGAAACATAATTTCACAGATAACGTGGTAAACAAAAAACAAAGTTATTGTGATCATGGCACTAGTGATTTCTGCCTGTAAAAAGAATAAGTTAATTTTTCAAAATTTTGAAAAAGTTTCCATATCATGTAATAGATCACTGCATTCAGAAAAAAATCCTCTCTTAAAAGGGCCAAAAAAATTGTAAGGTACCAATTTAAATTTTTGAGGTTAGATTAGATTACTAAAACTTTGCACAAATAAAATTGGTTTTATTAAGTGCAAATAAAATTATTTAAATTACCATGCAAATTAGTTCAAATCGCATCTCAATATCTTCAATAACAAAAAAGTTACGGCATATAAAAGAAATTAGGAGATTTTGTTTTTTTTTAAATTTTAGACAAGTGGGCCATGACAAGTAAAATTTGAAGATTGATTCTTAATGAGCTGCCAAACCTGCACCTTTTTGCTAATTTAACCATCTCTCTATCTCTTCAAATACAAAAGTTACCCATGTTGTCCCTACGACCTTCGGGCACCCTGTATATATATATACATATATATATATATAGTAATATAAAAACTCTTCACAGCTCGTGTGGTTACAGAATAGTTTAAGATGTTGGCTGGAAACGGATGAGAATCCACCCACAGCACTGGGCACAATATTCAGAGCTTGATTGGTTACACGAAATTAAAACCACATTGTATCTTGTCAGACGTTTCAGAATACTTTATTCTATTATCGATGACACCTGGAGGAAGATTAACAATAGTCACAGGGGTGATAAAACAAGCAGTAGTGATCTTACCGAAAAATACTAGGGCATAACCTTACAGTTGTTAACATGTGTTGATGGATTTTGTAAATCCCAAAATCATAACTACTGAACCTAATACCAATAGACGTACTTTTATTGAGATGTGCAGCATTTTCGGGACCCCTAATGCATTAAATTCAAAAAAAGATATTGATAATTTAAGTGTTTCCTATCACCTTTTGCTATCTATGACCAATAATAAATTTTCTTTGAATTTTTAACTTTAAACTCAAATTTAATTGTAAGAATTAAGGTGGACCGTCCAACTACTTTTTGGCCTCACCTCGTACTATTCAGACGCGTGCTTCATTACGCATGCGCGCACTATAAGAATGCAGGAAGTGCTTGCAAATGACACCTGCTCATGACCTTGCATGGCCATGGCCTGGTTTTAATAATTAACGAATTTTAAACTTGTTTTAATTGTGTCTGTGTATTTTAAAGTGTTATTACGCCATTCAGTAGTACTCAATGTGCTTCTGTTGTTTCACAAAAATGCGGCTTCACCACCCTCTTCATACCTGTTAAAATATAAATTTTCATCAACACATGTTAACAACTGTAAGGTTATGCCCTAGTATTTTTCGGTAAGATCACTACTGCTTGTTTTATCACCCCTGTGACTATTGTTAATCTTCCGCCAGGTGTCATCGATAATAGAATAAAGTATTCTGAAACGTCTGACAAGATACAATGTGGTTTTAATTTCCTGTAACCAATCAAGCTCTGAATATTGTGCCCAGTGCTGTGGGTGGATTCTCATCCGTTCCCAGCCAACATCTTAAACTATTCTATATATATATATTGCTGTGTTATTTACAGGCCACGAATTATTACAGCCTTTGAAGGTCAAACATTTTAATTTTGTTAGCAAATAGTACTATGTTAAAACGATATGTTTCAAATTAAATAATGAATATAAACACTGCTGGCATGTGACTCCATGTGAAAGGATTATAACAGTAATTTAAACGTCAGTGGTCATAAACAAATACAATTTAATAGTTCTTAGCAAGGCCAAAGGGTTAGATTGTCATTAACTAATACACAATAATGCAAATATAGTCTCAAATCAATCCATTAAACGAGCATTCAATTACACCAAAATTATAATTTGGCAAGTGCACGCAGGAGGTGCAATACACCTGTGATATAGTGCGACAAGTGTTTTTCCGGTGAACGGGTAATGCAGTGTGTGTGTGCGCGGTAATCCCACGTCAATATCAAGCTGGAAGGACCATCTGCACATAAAACTGCACAGGTTCCAGGCACTATAGCAGGCAGGGAAGCTGGACGACTCGAGCAACTGGTTCCGAACGCTCGGATGCAGACCGCAGGCCACAGGAGGACATGGGGTGTTGGAACGCAGGGCAGTAACATGGAGCAGTTCCAATCAAGGGCGAATTCTCCTGAAATAACAATAGCCACGTGTAATAGCTGGAAACATCAACAAAAACTAATCACACCTGGGTTAAACTGGGATCTCAACGCCAAGGACAAATAAGGCCGGAATGTCGTTGCAGGTAGCGTTCCTCCAAAGCAATATAACAGGATCACCAGGTGCAGGTGCTCACCAGGTGCAGGTGCTCGCCAGGAATCCAAACGCATCCGAAACGGGGTGTTTGTTAGCGGTCCTCCAACAAGATATGGTCCAAAAAGGTGTGCTAAGGGTGCATATTAATTAGAGCGACCTGTACATATAATTAAATTAGCTAAATGGATAGACTTAAGCTTGTATTCAATTAGTTACTAGGTTAATTTTTCCCGCTCTATTTTTGTGAGCGTGGCGTGCATAGAAACGCCCGCGAAATTACACAATAGATACAGCATTTGTTAATGGGGGCTATTTCCTGCCATATATTCTAGTGACAAGCAATATTTCAAGATCCAGACAGTAACGAATCTTTGTCAAAATTTCCCGCCAATTTAGACGTGTTTGTAACGGCCATTTGACGCAAAACTGAACCTAATTGACCTAACGGAAATTTGCGCCATGTGGCATGTTACGATCCAATTAGAAAGGATTAGCCCGAGTATGGGGGGTTTCAACCCTTGTATATAAGCCTTTTCGCGCCCTTGAGGAGGGGCTTCGCTTGGTTTATCTGCTGATATGCGGGTTGTTATATGATAAGCCGATAAATTTGTATCACGTTGTTGTTACTCGACAAGCGTTGAAAATAAAACGAATGTTTTTTGTAAGTGTTGTTTGGTTTCTACGCGAGAAAAATTAAGTCAACTTACCTCGTCATACAAGCGTCTACGATCCTGCGGGGCACAAACCACGAGTGAGGACAATTAAACAAAGAATCACCAAGCCGCTGACGACAACACCTGTTGATGACATCTCGACCACGGCCGTAGGAAGTTGAATTCGCGCCGGCGCACAGCAGGGAGTCCAGGACCGTATTTCGCATTTGGTAACGTTCTATCAGTTATTCTGCTGCATGAATTGCCCGAAAGTTTTGGTTTATTGCCGTTATAAAAGTGTAAGGATTGATTTGAGAATAATATTAAATTAAAGCAATCATCTCTTTGACCATCAACCCCTAGGAACCCGCGAAATAAGAATGAATCTGAATAAATTTCTATAACCCTGAGATTATTGCATTTCAAATTGAGTCACATGCAGATTAGTTAGTAAACAAATAAGAGCTGTTTGTGGTATCCCAAGGCTGTGCTTCGTAAGCTAAAATAAAAGTACAGGTAAGGTGTAAATTTCACTTAGGCATTCTCTTTTGTGCGAGGGCTTAATAAGCAATTAAGTAATTAGCGATTAAAAAAAAGGGGGGTGTAAATTTTAGGGGTATCACGGCAATATATATATATATAAATCAATCGCAGTGTGTTAGTAACGCAAAAACTCGAAAACGACTTTACCAATTTGAATGATTTTTTTTTGTTCGTCTTAATCCCGAGGTAGTTTAGCAAAAAAGAAAATTCGAAAAAATTCAAAGGGAAAGCCGGAAAATTAGAAAATATTGTGTTTTTCTATACACTGTACGACTTTCTATTTGCAGTCATACTTTTATGATTCTGTGCTAATGGTTTGAAGGGTTTTCCCCATCATGTCATAATCCAAAACAACGTTTGCCGATCCAACTAGTATTTAAAAAATTAAGGATGGAAGGGAGTGACAAATACTTAATTGTAATAAATTATAAAAATAGTAAGTATAAATCAAATATTATGAGATAGAGTGAACAGGTAAAAAAATTATATCGTTAAGCACTTTGTTTCGATTATTAGAAATAACACATTTAAAAAAAATTTATCTGAAATAATTTGGTGTAATTAAAATATTAAAATAAACCCTAATTTTATTGAGAAATGTTTGGATGATGAAAAGGGTAAAATACTAAATTGGCTTGATAAAGTTAAAAAAGAAAATGAAATCGAGAAGAATAATTAAAGACATAAAACTAAGGAAGATTACAAGTACATGGTAAAAAACTAATGGCAAGCAGAATTAATCTACAAATGTAAATAACTGGAGTCAAATACTAAGTCAAGTTTATTGGAGAATTACATTTAACATCATACATTAATAAAATTACATTACGTCAAGCTGTTTGGTGCTAAGAGAGAGTTCTAGAGGAGGACCATCAGTTAAGGAGGCACGTTTCAGAAAGTTGGCAGAGGCGGTATTGGAAGTAGGTGTCGCAGATTTGGTCTGTTTGGTTGCATACAGTGGGGAAGGTTTGAGTTGCTGATTCTGGACAGTTGGGACTTCTTGTCTCACAGTGGGGGCTTCCATTGCGGGAAGGTGCTTGAGAGGTTGGATCAGTAGGCGGAGAGGAGCAGATTGGTTGACATCCAGAACATTGTTAACACCAAGTGAAAGGTGGGTGATCTTGGGTAGTAATATAATTACTAGAAAGGGAAATTAAGACTATAAAGGTGAATTAGTTATTAAATAATTACTTACTGTTTTCATATTGTTATGTACTAGTAAAACGAGCTAGTATTGGTCATTTAAAATTTCAAATCTGTTTGACATATAATTGACATAAGTTATTTTGACTTATGGGAATGCTATTTAAAATTATAACATCAAATTTCAGAAATAAGCAATCTAGATACAGGAACCCACCCCTGATTTTTCACGAGCTAGCACATATAATAATTATTGATATTCTAAACTTAAATAGGGCACTATTAGCTTGATAAAATAAAAATATAATTCATAGACAGATAAGAATATCACTATACCTGAAGGTATATAGCAATACGTATTAAACTACTAGACTGTAAAAACTACATATTTTTTTCAGTATCATGGCTTACTGGATATGCATTAAATTAGAAAAATTGGCATATTCTATAGAGGTATTACTAACGTTAAGTATGATAAAGTATCTTCTTCTTCCTCTTATTATAGGCCAGTGGTCTGTTTTTAACCACACAGTGGTTTTATGAGTCCTCTTTGCCCTTAGGCCGGGTAGGTGGCTAGCCTTGCTCGTCGAAAGTGAGGAAGAGTTTTCTTGTTAGGGGTTAACGACGATCACAGGTGTTAGCGTGGTAGCCGGGGAGCATACGATTTTTAAACTTTAGAGCCGCCGGGATTCGAACCCGGGCCGGACGTCTGAGAGGCGAGCATTTGTTTTCTGGGCCATCCGCTTACTTGTTATAGTGTATATATTAGAAAAGATAAAACTATGTGCCATTTGTAGTATCAAAGCCAACTACGGCTTGTATTATTGAATGCTTTTTTAATTTTAAATAAATCATTTTAGGTTAACGTTGCACTAAAATCCTGCGAATTCTTTAAAATGAACCAACAGTTCCAATTATTATTATTAGCAAATAGCTATGAAAAATTTACTGATTAACTGCTTGTAGTTATATTGTTAGAATAGTTATTAACGTCCTTAGGCTCTGTTTAGATATCTGCAGCAGAGCTAATTTATACAAAAAAGTGCTTTATAAAACAAAATTTTAAGTATTATTATATAATTTAAGGTTATATCTACACAAGTTCTTTTTCCGGAAATTACTGAAATTTTTAATTTAAAAAAATTAACAAATTGATCAAAATAGGTTTAAGAAGGATTCAGAAAAATCATCTTACCAAACACATATAACACAAAATGGTAGTTTGATTTGCACTCAAGGTTAAACAGTTTTGTTATATACCAGAGCCACGATCTTTGCAATCCGTTCATTTTTCCCTTAACTCTACATTGAATAATCGAGACAAGCATGTTGCATTTCAATTCCTAAGTAATCAATATTTTGCCCTGCTTGAGTGTAAATAGTTCACGGCATTAGCTTAAAAGCAAGAAATTTACTTTAAGGGCACACAAAATTTGTAGTAGGTATATCACTTTATCACTATATCACTTTATAAAATTGCGACAGTTAAAAATTGTATCAGCTGAGTAAGTAGCAATAACATGTTTACTAAAAAACGATAATGCGAGTTCTACTACGAGAGAATAGTTATTTGTTTCATTAGTACACAAAATGTATGATTTCGGGACAAGTAAGACAGATCGCCGGACGACGCGCAGCGGAGTCCGGCGAGTCTTACGCGTCCCGAAAAGGCATTTTTTGTGCGAATGAAACATACTATTTTTTCTCCAACTACTCATAAATTCGGTAATATGACTTATTATATAGAATCAAACATTGTAGGTTATATTGTAGAACTGTCATGGCGCAAATAAACAATCACTATACGGGGAAAATAAACAACAACGACGGCGGATGCCGAATATTGAGGAAGCGTTTGTTTTTTATTTAAAATTTAACATGTGAAACCCTATCTTGCGTTCATTTTTGTACTAGTGCAAATATGAATCGAAAAGTGTACAGTTGCCAAGGTAATTGGTGAACATCCCGAAATGGCTTACTTTTTATACAAAATTATTCGACAATATGGTGTCTTATCCGTGTGGTTGGAGAAAAAAATAATGTTTTCATGTATGAAATCCCAAGTGCATTGATTTTTTTTCTAGGAAACTGTTTAGTGTAATTCTTCACAAGCAATAGCAACTGCATGCAATAATTGCAAGTTGATACTTAATTAACTAACATAAACTTTCCATTAGTTGCTGGTAGTGTCGTACAATTTCCAGCAACATTTAACGCTAGAATTCAAGTAATCTTTATGAAAACGTTAAACAAAAAATGAAGTAAATTAAACTATGTAGTTTCAGCATTACTGATTTGTGTAATAATAATAAACCTAAAACTATGGATAATTTCGAGTCAATTTGCAAACAGCTGGACGTATAATTATTCAGATTTATATGTAAAACTTTTGCTTCGTACAAGAATAAGATACGAAATGAACTTCACTTTGAAGTCCATTTTGATTTCTCTAAAACTTCTATTCTCATTTATGCGATATTTTTGGTTGGTACGAGTAACACAGCTGCATTTGCAAAAATGTGTGATACACGGATTAAAATCTTTAAAAATATCGACTATGCATGTTTCACATTTATAAATTAAATAGAATAACTAAATTCTTTAAAAAAATAAAGCGTTTTATTTTGATCAAATACCGATACTCTGATTAATTTCTACACTGTATGCATATACAATTGTATTAAATAGGACTTTATCTAAGTTGTATATTAATTTTTGGGTATTACGATTTCAATATTAAAATTCGTAGATCCATCTTATCAAAATATTAGATAAACCGGTATCGTACAAGTCAACGGCGTCAATTCTATGACGCCGTTACCTCCGTTCCTCAACGAATAATTAAATTCGACACTTAAATATTTACCTAACAAAGGTGGGGACGAGACCTTAAAAGACGGTGGAGTAACGAATTCAAGTGTTGTTTCAGAACTGAAGTTACGGTTGAAATAATTTTTACCCATTCTTTTGCAATTAGTAAGATGCGTAACCATATGCGTTTGTTATTTTTATTAATTGCGTTTGCCCTTTCACTTGTGGCCGTGTTGTCTACTCCTGCCGGGGCACCTCCTACAACTACAACAGCTGCACCTCCATCCACGTAAGTATTAGTTATATTTCTAATTTCTGTGTTTATATTAGTTAATTACTAATATATAGTGATTAAATCGACAGGGAAAAAGGTGACAATCTATTAAATACCGCCAAACTGTGCTATATTTCTCTGCTTGTTTTTAAACTAATTTCAATTAAAGAAAAATTACTAAATTACAAGGAACTTCAGAACAAAATAATTTTTTGCTGACAATTCTATAATTTTTAAAATTATTCGAAAGTTAAACGCAATTTATTTTATTAACTACTACGGGGTTGGCAAGAACGATGAAATTTCCACAGAAACAATAGTTAGGGCATGGTGTAGCAAATCGGAATAATGTTACTCCTAGTCTATAGGTCAGGCTTTACCATTGACTGTTATCGTTTTAGGATTATTAGAAACGTTAAGATATGTTTACCCCTAGCAGCCTTTGATTTTTCAAAATATTTAGTGTTACAATTCCAATTGCGAGGGAAGTTCTGAGTAAAGCCTTTTCCAGATTTTTTACTGGAAGAGCATTTTCTGTCATTGATTTTTTGTGAAAATTCTTGTAGTTTAGACATTTTTCGCTTCCATAGCAATTAGTCTGAGAACAAGCAAAGTTATATGGCCTACACAGTTCTTCCACATTAAAAATTTTTTTTGCCGTCCCATCGCTATAAACACTATAGATGTTATACCCGTATCATAAGAAGTTAAGATTTTGAAAAATTTAAATTAATGTTTCCTAAATCAAATAATATTTAAACTATTGCAAGTCTTAATAGATTTTTATTTCGCAAGGAAATTATTTTCTAAATTAAATATTATTCGCCAATATGTTCTGATCGTTTTTTTAATATATTTATAACAACACGGTTGCCTTCCGTTTTAATTATTTCACGCATTGGATTTTAATATATTACAGATTACTACTAGGCAGATATAATCCAATGCTATTGACACAAATATTCAGTTGCTTGTTTACAAGAAATAAGGATTCTACAAATTTTCAAAAATAGGAATAGGACAATCTATTATTCTTAAAATTTTCATACGATACACCGTTTACTCATACAACATAGTAAACACACATCATTCATCCTTTTTGTGGCAGCAATATGAATTGACATTTGATTTTAAAATGTTTTTCTCAATCAAGTTCCTATGAATACAAAAATATTTTGACATGAAGATTTTAGAATGTGGAATGTATGTATATGTAGTAGACATAAAGCAAATGTAGGCAAATGATCATGTACCTATAAACGTCAGTCATATAACGAAATTCAGCAAAGATTTGGTGTCTCGTTCTAGCTTGTTGAGGTTAGTTGCAGCCTTTGATCATTTTTTTTTCACTTTAATGGTCAGCTTTGTTTTGAAGAGCCATGGTGTGTCCTATGCACTAAGCACTTAGCATATACCTGGGCAAACAATCATTTGCGTACATTTTCTTTATACCTGCGACATAAACATAATTATGTAAATCGCAATGCATGTATTTATAAAATTTGCATTTGAGACTAAAGCTCAATATGCATATTTCTAATATATTTAAAGTTACTATTTTTCGAAAAATTGTATAAACTGTGAAACTAATAAATAAAGTGTTTGGTGTTTTGCAGACCCGAAGTCCCTATTAATTCGATTGCCCTTCAGGCGCTACTGAACGCTAAGGGTTAAGAAGAACACTGAAGATCTGCAGTTCATAACCATGTCATGTGTCATGGCTATTGTATATTATATCTATTAATACGTACGTATTTTGATTGAAAATAGCTACAAAGAATTGTTTAAATATTATACTAATTTAATAAGCTACTTCAAAAGTTAGAGAATGTTCTACAATTGTTTGTTAGCAACATAGTAAGTCAAATTAATGAGAAAATAAATATCTTTATCTGGACCTTTATTTAAATTAGTATCGAATATGTAGTTCTTGTAGACTTATCAGCCTAGCATATGCCAATTTATATTTAGTGATTGTTTTTTTTTAATTTGAGGGATACTGTAATATACAATAAGGTGAGTAACTTAATAGGAACTTTAGAAATATACAGTTTTTTTATATACTGCTACGACACACTTTTTTAGATGCCAAGCATGTATTACGTTAGATAATAAACCATTAATTATGTTATATCTTACCAAGTAAACTATGCCTTGACTCTTTCAATTAATTAAATATCACAATGATATTTACTTTTTATCGAGAACTCTTATTTTTCAGGGCTGGGTTCATCAAAATCTAGTCTGATACTTTTTGAAGCATTCAAAACTTCAACCTTAAATTCTCTGACTATCAATGACGTTAAATGTCAAACTTGACTTTCAAATTAATTCAACAAGGTACACTGGCAAATGTATCTCACATTGACATTTACTACCATTCAAATACGTTATGCAATTATTAATCTCAGTTTATGTCACTTGCTTTCAAAATTGATATTTATTCAACATTTATTTATTAACTTATCTTAACAAACCTGTATTAGTTGCTTATGTCTCACCAAAAACAACACTCATCACTGTATTCCGTCTCGAACAAACCACAGCATTCAGCAACAGCAAACCCCATTTTTGACCTGTCAAACTGACGTCGGCTCCAAAGTCCAGTCCTGACTCGTTCTAAATATCACTGTTCCTCCTAGCTGCTACTGCTCTTTCTGGATACAACTATCACAGCTATCAGCAACCCCTAGATATCCTCCTCACACGATCTGTTGTCCTGGTAAGTTTGTCTCCTTTGATTGATTCCAATTATAACTTTGTCCCATTTATTTTCAGATACCCAAAGGTCTCAAGCTCAAGCACCATACACCAAGTATCCAAATCAATTAATAATTATTGTAAAATTACCTCTTCTTATATGTCGCTTGTACCAATAAATCCATTCTATATCAACTATTATTATTCCTTGTATTCCAATATTCAAATAACTGTATTAATAACTTCTCATTCACCACTTCATATTACCATATCAGATTATATAAAAATCAAGCAGAAATTCGTTTTATCTTCAATATTGTTTTAGCCAAATTTTACATTACATCTGTTTTCTTGAGTTCTATTTACTTAACTGTTTTAAACAAATTTTTATATCTAAGAGTATATTTTTTACTATTTGATATAAAAATTACAAATCAACCTGATCCAAATACACACAATAAATATGCAATACTTAGCGACATCGACGATAACATGCATGAAGGCAATCCAGATACGGTATCAAAAGGTCAAACGAATGAACTAAAACCACCGCCCATTTTTATTTACGGTGTAACCAACTTCAAAGGTATGATAGACAATCTCGCGAAGGTCACTGATGACGAAACGTATCACAGTAAGGCTTTAGCAGATAATATAGTAAAAATTCATCCACACACCGTGGACACATACAGAAAGCTAATCACACATCTAAGGGACGAAAAGATAGTACACCACACATATCAGCTAAAACAGGAGCGGTCCTACAGAATTGTTATAAGAAACCTATATCATTCAATTCCAGAAGAAGACATTAAATCAGAACTACTGGAGGCTGGCCACTCAGTCCGCAATATTCTAAACATAAGACACAGAGTTAGTAAAGAACCACTCTCTATGTTCTACGTCGACTTAGAACCTAAAGAAAACAATCATAAAATCTTTGAACTCAAGTCCATTTGTGGAACGATAATAACAGTTGAACCTCCAAGAAAGAAAACTGGAACACGGCCTCCTGGATTAGTGCGAGACTGACGTCTCTATGCGGCCCGCCACATTTCCATAATTTTTGTGATTCTGAGGCCAACGTACTTTGGCGCTATCTGTTGGGTTTTTGATAAATTATCTGTAACGTAGGTGCGGCTTTCTAGATTAATATTAATCCAGGAGGCCGTGGACGTATGCAACCAAAGGCACAAGCGCAACGTACTGTAGCGCCTCTACAAACTATAAAAAACGCCTTGAACTAAAAATGCGGCGGGCCGCGTAGAGACATCAGTCTCGCACTAATCCAGGAGGCCGTGAACTGGAATAATACAGTGTACTAGATGCCAATCTTATGGGCACTCCAAAACCTACTGCACCAGGCCTTTTAATTGCGTAAAATGTGGCGGCCCACATAATACCTCCATATGCACCAAAACAAAAAATACACCAGCAAAATGTGTACTATGTGGCGGAAATCATCCGGCGAACTACAAAGGCTGTAGGGCCTACCAAGATCTTTTGACGTTAAGAAACAAAGTGAGTCATACACCTCACCGTATATCCAATACCACAAGTTCACGCCATAGCCCTTCCCCTAAAATCCATCACTTTCCCACCCCTAATATCTCTAATACCACAAATACACCAAATGTGTCCTATGCACAAGTAACAAACAGTGCACCAAGAGTCGGAGCAAATAACGACCCATTTTCCTTGTTATCACAACAACTGACAACGCTCTTATCAGAATTCAAATCCATGTTCGCCCAGATGCTTCAACAAAACACCAAGATGCTAAACCTACTTACAAGCCTCGTCAACAAACGCTAACAATGGCTAAATACACCCGAATTGCAACCTGGAACGCAAACGGTCTTGTAAACCATAAACTTGAATTAACTGCATTTCTACAATCTCAAAAAATTGACATCATGCTGATTCCGGAATCTCATTTTACTGACAGAACCAAAATTCAAATTCCTAATTATTCAGTGTACAGCACTTGCAATCCTGATGGCACCGCGCACAGTGGCACAGCAATTATTATTCGCAATAGTATCTCGCATTATGAGCTTCCTAAATATCAAACATCGCATATACAGGCCACTAGCGTCGAAATTAACACCTCGCACTGGTCCTACACCGCTTCAGCCATCTATTGTCCTCGACATGCAATATCGTCTGATGAATACAAAACATTCTTCCAATCCTTGGGCCAGCGATTTATAGTTGGGGGAGGCTGGAACGCGAAGCATATGCACTGGGGATCGCACTTAATCACTACCAAAGGCCGAAATCTGTTTCGAGCAATGGTTGACAACAACTACTCGCATCTGTCAACTGCTAAACCCACTTACTGGCCCTCAGACACTGAAAAACTTCCTGATCTACTAGACTTTTTTATTATATCGGGTATCTCTGGAAACTACTTTCTAGTAGAAGATAACAATGATCTTTCATCGGACCACTCTCCAGTAGTCACTACTCTCAGCACGGAAGTTCTACTCAAACCAATTAATCCTATTTTATCCACAAACTTAACAAATTGGGACAAATTTCAAAACTACATTTAGGAAAATATCAGCTTGCAACAGAAGATAAAACAACCTAAAGATTTAGACAATACAGTTCAACATTTCTGCGAAATTATACAACAAGCTGCTTGGCTGTCCACACCCAACTCTAATTCTACACAAGTTAAAACTAATACTGTGCCCCACCAAATCCGTGATTTAATCGCTGAAAAAAGACAGGCTAGAAGTAGATGGAATAGATCACGTAATCCTGAAGACAAACGAATCTACAATAGACTGACCAGAAGACTCAGTAATATACTGAAAGAATATCGAAACTCCAGCTTTGAAACCTACATCACGACGTTAAATAAAGATCAATCGATCTGGAGGGCGACGAAGAAATTTAAACGCCCTCAAATACATATTCCTCCAATACAAAAACCAGATGGCACCTGGGCGAGATCTGATATTGACAAAGCAGAGGAATTCTCACGCCACCTGTCGGAAGTCTTTTCACCATTTGACGAAGTGCCTACTGTCAACACTGAAGACATCGAACGCTTCCTAGATATTCCATGCCAGATGTCTCCACCCATCCAACCTTTTTCTCCAACTGAAGTTAGAAAAGGTATTAACTCACTAAATAATCACCTGGATATGATCTGATAACTGCCCAAATTCTAAAACATCTCCCCAAAAAAGGGATTGTTCTTTTGACAACTATCTTTAACCGGATACTTAGCCTAACATACTTTCCCATCCAGTGGAAGTATGCCCAGGTCCAAATGATACCAAAGCCAAGTAAACCAACACACTTATGCACATCGTATAGACCGATCAGCCTGTTACCCCTCCCAGGAAAACTATTTGAGAAACTCCTCCTAAGAAAGCTACAAAACGAACTTGACATGAACACATTGATACCAAACCACCAATTTGGATTTAGGAAATCCCACTCAACAGTTCATCAAGCTCACAGAATTGTCAACACGATAGCTAAAAGTTTCGAAGAAAAACAGTTTTGCACTGCTGCCTTCCTTGATATCTCGCAGGCTTTTGACAAGGTGTGGCATGTTGGACTAATATATAAAATAAAGCACCGATTGCCTAGTACATATTATCTACTTATTAAATCATATCTTACCGATCGCTATTACACGGTCAAACACAACAATCAACACTCTTCCTATCATCTAATAAAAGCAGGGGTACCACAGGGCAGCGTCCTTGGTCCCTTCCTATATCTCTTATATACGTCCGATATCCCTGAAACCGAAAATACCTTAATCGCTACATACGCCGATGACACCGCAGTCCTCTCCACTCACAACGATGCGATTCAAGCCTCAACTCATTTACAAACACACCTGAATAGTCTCAGCGACTGGACTGACCTATGGAGAGTTAAGATAAATGATACAAAATCTCATCAAGTAACGTTTACAACACGACGAACCATATGTCCTCCCGTAACTTTCAAGGGCTCCCTCCTGCAGGTTAAAACAGAAATAAAATATGTTGGACTTCACTTAGACAGGCAACTTACCTGGTCTCCACACCTCAAAGCTAAACGAAAGCAGATCGACATAAAATTTAAGCAAATGTACTGGCTCCTCGGTCCCAAATCTAAATTCACAATTGAAAATAAAGTCCTACTCTACAAGACCATTCTTATGCCGATATGGAAATACGGAATCTAACCCTGGGGATGCGCTAAGAAAACTAACCTGAATATTATTCAACGAGCCCAAAGTAAAATCTTACGAGCACTTGTTAACGCACCTTGGTTTATAAGTAACCGAACTATTCATGAGGATCTCAATATTCCGTTTGTGACGGATGTAATTGCACACTCAGCATCAACTTACTTTGCAAGACTACCTGGCCACGAAAACACCCTCATTCTCCAACTCACGGATCCTCTCCCGACCCGAAGACTCAATAAACAATGGCCACTGGACCTGAGATGAAGTCTTCCACGCGCGTTAAGACAACGCAGTAAACTCTAAGGGCATTATCGCTGGATGATGAAACCCTTCCACGCCAAAACATACAACATATTTACTTAATACTTTTGTATATTATTGTGGAGTAGATTGTAAATTAGCAGACTTTCCAATAAAAAAAAATATCTAATAGTAACAATTATTTATGCACACTATTTTAGTTATTTTATTAATAATGCTAATACAAGATTTGCTTAACAAACACAATTGTCAATGTAACCTTGGTTTGATTTTATTATATCCAACTATTTATTTCAATACATTCAAATAAGCCTACCAATATTTAATGAATCACAATGAATAACGCAACAAGAGCTCTGTTTCTATTACTTTCATCATTGAAATCTAAAATTTTATATCCATTAAGATTTAATTATTGTAACTGTTCAAATTTATTAGTTCATTTTTTTTTATTTCTTTAATATGATTAAGCTTCCTGCATCATGTATCATAACAATACATTATACCAGCTCAGTAATGGTTGCTGTACATGGTAAAGTTAAAATAAATATATAATATTACTCATCACGAGTGAGGTCCATGCGGCCTCTAACAATAGTAATTTTGGCACTAAAGAGTTGGTTTGTTATTATCATTTCAGTTGAAACTGTTTTATGAGCACATAATGTCATGATTGGTAATCAGTTCACTATGAGTAATTATTATTGCTATTATTATTACTCACTTCTGTTTACTATGGGAATACGATATTATTCACTATCACTTGTAAGCAGGTCTCTCGCTAGCTTCCTTTTTAATCTGGTGTGTAGTGTTTTTGAGCCCAATTGAAAGTATACTGAGCCAGTGCAATGGTCTAGATTGTAAAATTTCCTGGATATTTTGGTAATAAATTCTTGTACAGTGGGCATATTAGCTTCTCTGTGTAGTTGTGTATTTCTAACGAACCATTCTGCATTAGTGATGGTGCGCAATACCGTATTTTGTAGGATTTCTAATTTATTGATGTTTGTTTTGGATGTTGCGCTCCAGACACAGCAACCATAAGTGAATATCGGTCTAATTACGCTTGTATATATTAGTATGCCGCAATTTATTCTAAGCGCGGACTTTCTGTTGAAGATTGGATACAGCATGTTCAACAGAGCATACGATTCTGATAATTTTTTGTTGATATGGTAGCTCCAAGTTAGTCTTCGGTCTAGGTATATACCTAGATATTTAACGGCGCTGTCTTAGGATTCCAATCGATTGGCGTGTTATTAATACTTATTCTTGGTGGATCATCGGGTCTGCGAAGTGTGAATATTTTAGACTCACATTTGGTCGCATTTATTTTAACGCACCATTTTTCAAACCAATTATGTAGTTGATTCACCCCTAGTTGCAAATTGCGTGCTGCTTGATAAATATCACGGGATTGTGTGATAATGGCGGTATCATCCGCGAACATGGCAAGGTTTGTGGTTGGTATTGTTGGAATATCGGACATAAATATATTAAAAAGTATTGGGCCCAGCATCGATCCTTGTGCGACACCGGCCTGAGCTTGTCTGAATGTAGAAAAATATGATCCTCCTTTTACTTGAAATGTCCTGTGCGTTAGAAACGACTTGATGGTTTGCATGAGATATGAAGGAATGCTCATTTTTAACATTTTGTATAACGGTTCATTAATCCAGATTCGGTCGAAGGCTTGTGCTACGTCCACAAATGTGATTAGTGTATCCGATTTGTTTTCGAAGCCTTCCTCTATTATCTCAGCGAGTCTTAGTATTTGATGACTTTTAAACCCGAACTGTATTTGTGGTATAGCGTTGTTATTTTCTAGGAAACTCATGAGTCGATGCTGAATTATTCGTTTCAGGAGTTTGGACAATATGGACAGTAGACTTATTGGTCTATAGCCTGCTGGATCGCTGTGTTTCTTCCCAGGCTTGGGGAACATAAGAATAAGTGCCTGTCTGGAAAATATCCTGTTCTTAGACATGCATTAAAGATTGCTGTCAGATAGGCTATGGATTTATCTGGAAGATTTTTAAAAAGTATGTTCGGTATCATATCGCTTCCAGGGGCTTTATTATTTGTCAGCTTTTTAATATACTGCTTCACTTCTGCGGGTGAGGTTGGCTCAATGAGCATTGTGTTACCGGTGGAATTATTGTTTACTTCTGTCACAATCTGTTGGATGTGTTCTGCATTGCTTTCCTCATATTTTGTGGTGAAGACTTGCCCAAGATGCTTGGCTAAAAATTCACATTTTGCCTTGTCTTCTGGATACGCTCGATCATTTACACGAAGAGTGGGGATTATGAGCGGTTGCTTGAGGATTTTTTTGGTGGCTCTCCACAGGTTGGGGTCTCCGTGATTTAGGCTTCCTATGTAGTGATTATAAGATATCTGTGCTCATCTAATTTTTCCCTGACTAGTCTTATTAGTTGGTTTAGTCTTACTTTGATCTCCGGATCACGTGTTCTTTGCCAAGTTCTTCTTATCCAATTTTTTTCTTTAATGATGTTAAATATATTTGGCGTACCATTTAAATAATTGGTGTATCTCTTTGGCTTTTTCGCATCAGTGGAATTATCTACGGCTTGGGTAATTGCAGCTTTAAATGTTTCTATAGCGATGTTGATGTCATTTTGTGAGGCCAGATTGGTAGGGCAGGATAGCTGGTCATTCATTGATATTTCATACAAGTTCCAGTTTATTGGTCCGTTTATTAGTTTAGGAGATTTTGGATAAAATTGGAGAGAGTAGGTTATGTCAACAACTACAGGTAAATGATCAGAATCGAGCTCTGTTAAGACAGTCTGTTGAATAGGTATGGTTATGTTTTTGTGTACTATTATGTCTAATATATCAGGCATGTGATCTGCCCTATATGGAAAGTAGGTGTAGTCCGGGGGTGCTGAAATTTGTAATGCCAGTTGAGACGAGAAGTTGTTAAGTTTAACACCGTTTGGATTTGTCTTTCTGCAGCCCCAGTTAGTATGCTTGCTGTTTAGATCCCCTAGCAGCATTGTGGGCTCCACTCTGTTGAATATGCTTTGAAGTTCCTCGCATTTGAGTTGCTTGTTAGGTGATTTGTATGCACAAACCAATATTAATGAGCTATTATTTGCTAAGGTAAGTTTTATGGCCATGGCTTCTATGTAATTGATCTTATGTAGGTCAATAGGTGTTATTAGTAGGCTACGTTTTGCAATTATGGCTGCTCCCCCCCCATGCTATTGCTGCTTCCCTGTCTTTCCTGAAAATTCGGTAGGCACGTATTGTAAATTTTTCATTGTCTACTAAATGCGTTTCGGTAACGCATGCAATATCTATATTGTATCCTGAAATGAACCATATAAATGTTGACCGTTGTTCTTTTATTTCATCAGCATTTCAGTTTGCTAGTGTTAACTTATTTATTTGGTTATAATTATTTGCCGCCATTGAAAAGCATCGGAATTATAGATATTATGAAATTTTTTATTTGATCTATATATGGTGTTAACATTTCTAGGATATTCTTGAGAATTTTAGAGATAAGGGAGTCTGAGCTGGTTGTCTGCTTGTTATTGTTTGCTGAATTGGTGTTAGCTTTTGTGTGATTTTCGGTTAAAACATTAGCGTAATATAATGGGCTTGAAGTAATATTCCCAGTTATAGGTGCATTGGGATTATTTGGTCGAATTAGGGATGGATACTGTGTAGACTGATTATGCGGACGAAGTTTGTTGCTAAGCTTCTTAATGTAAGGGCATCCCTTATAGTTTGCCGAGTGTTCACTGTTACAGTTGACACGCTTTGGTTTAGTATCTGGGAGCTTTTGACATTTACTGTAGTGGTGATGTTCAGGACACTTAACGCAGCGTGGTGGAAGGTGGCAGTAGTTCTTGGTGTGCCCCACTAGCTGACAGTTAGTGCATTGCGGCATATCACTGTTTTTACGACGTGGTTCTACCGTAATCACGCAGTATAGGAGTCTGTTTAAGTTGAAAATGTCTTTCCCGCTGTCTGTTTTTTCTAGTTCAACCGCAACAATTGGTATTGGTAATTCTTTGTGGTTAAGTAATCTGGTAATTTTAATAACAGGATACTTTAACACGACTCGGTCCCGCGGCCTCGTTGGAGGGCGGGCGAGGGCTAACTACTACTAATGGCGACTCTTGTTGATTTGGCCCTGGCAACTCAGTCGGCCAATGGTGTTCTCCCTGGTAGGCGGAGCAGACCTAAGTGCAAGCGCGAGAGAGAAAGAGAGAGAAAACAAAAAGAATGATATTTACACAGGTTTTTAATTGTTTGAACATATATACAAAAGAGAAAAATAATAGGCTATGTATTTGATGACGCCTCGAAGCTTCTGGTGGGGTGGGGTCGCCGTGTTTCGTCCCGGGGCTCTTCCTCTCGTGGGGAGGGGCGTGCGTGCCGGGGACGGCGGAGGTTCTGGCGCTGGAGGCGGCTCGGAGGGCTAGGGGTGCGGCCTCGCCGGCTCGTCGGGCCGGATGGCTGCGGATTGGGGCGCCTGGGCGATGGTGACGGGCGACGGCGGTGTCGGCGGTGCCTGGACGGTATGCGCGCTGGAGAGGAGTGGAGGGGCGGCCGAGGGCGGTCGCGTAGCTCCTTGGTCTGCCGCGGATCCCTCCTGTGGTAGTGGGGTGTACCCTGGACCTTGCTTCGGGCAGGCGGGGCTACTGTGGGGAGCTGAGGGCGGCGACTCGACTCGGCGGGAGCGCAATATGCGTCCCACAAAGACTGCAGTTCCCGTGTCTCCTCGGCGCTTAGGTGCAGCTCCAACTCCACTTCCAACTTTCGGGGGCGGCGGAGGACCTGTCGCTGGCGGCGGTTCGGGCGGCGCGGTCCGGGCGGAGTCTGGTCGTACAGGGCTTCCTGTCCCGTGGGCGTGTTTCGGAGCTCCGGGGTCCGTGGGCAATACTGCGGGGATGCGATGTCCGCGCGGTGGGCGGCGGCGGCGGGCGATCCTGAGTGCGGCCGCAACTGTAAACAACGGCGTGCCTTGAGGGTCAAGGGCGACTCGGGGTTGGGGGTAGGTGAGGGGCCAAACAGGCGTTGAAAGGTCTCCTGGAGTCTGTAAAAATATATGAGACTGATTAGTGCGGGGGGGGGGGGGGTGGCGTCCTCGGAGAGGCCGGCTGGCGGCGGCGTCCTGTGGAACGGGGAGGAAGGAACGTCCTTACTCCATGGAGGCGGTGACTCTGCAGGCGATGACGGCAGTGGTTTGGGGGGGCGGCCGGCGTGTCGGGCGGCTGGATCCGGCTTCGCTTGGGCAAATTCGGCTAAGTCCCAGGAGCTCGGCGAGCACCGCTGGAGACTAAGTGCGGCTGAAGGAATTTTCTAAGTCCCAGGAGCTCGGCGAGCACCGCTGGAGACTAAGTGTCGTTGAAGCTGGAGTAATCAGGCTGGCTGGACCGAGGGCGGTAGCTGCTGGATGCTGGCTGAACTGCTGGCTGGAACTCCGTGCCCTTCTCAAGAAGCCCGGGGTTTATAAAGGTCTTGCCGGCTTTGTTTTCCGATTCCTCGCTCCCGATTGGCTGAACGGCAGTGGGGACGTTTGCAAATTTGATAGGAATTGGATTCGCGGCTTTGATCTCCGCGGCGCGAAGCGCTATCTTATCGCTGACATGGGCATTGCTTCTGTCTTCTTAAAACTTGAATTTTGAGTTCTTATTCGACATGTTTCGCCCGCATATTAACAAAGTTAGGATTGATTAAATTATTTCTATACTAAAAGCCGCGCGGTTGTGACGCCGATCTTTTTAGATGCCGCGGCGTTTGCGGGCTTATCACTCTCGTAGCGAGAGGAAAAAAAATCTCTGCATTGTTTGCGCTTTCTAAAGACTTGAATTTTGCGTTCTTATTCGACGTGTTTCGCCCGCATATTAACAAAGTTAGGAATAATTAAATTATTTTTACAATAGAAGCTGCGCGGTTTGTGATTCGCGGACTCCTGGTACGCGGCCTTGCTGCCCCGTGCTTCCACTGTTTAGGCGATTTTTTTCCGCATGCTCCGGTGGTCGGTGTTTTCTTTAATTCAATCAGCCCTCGCGGCGTGGGTTTTCATTGTTCCTCGATTTGAACGCGAGTTTTTAATGCCTGGATTTTATTCCAGACTATCCGGTGCCGGTGTTTATTGATGCTCTTTGAGTTTTATTTTCTAAACTGCTTAATCCTAAAACTGCCTGTTCCTCTCGTCGCTGCAATCTTCGCAAA
Organism: Agriotes lineatus; assembly: GCA_940337035.1. Classification (NCBI taxonomy): domain Eukaryota; kingdom Metazoa; phylum Arthropoda; class Insecta; order Coleoptera; family Elateridae; genus Agriotes; species Agriotes lineatus. The sequence goes on from CALNHX010002835.1 coordinate 101,382, forward strand.
CTTTATAGTTTTATGGTGCTGTTATTTCGGCCCTTTGCCTACTTGGAAAAAAAAATGCTTTCTACCGCTGGCGGCTGCGGATTATTTCATACGTGCATTGTTTATGTTCACCCTGACCTTATAACATTAGTAAAAAGGAAAAGAAACAAACCAACACCTCAATTCGCGTAATGTTGGCCATTTTTAATTAATGCGCCAGCTTCCCTGTGTTTTTGAGCGGTTTACTGCCCAGAACACTTCCTTTGTCGCGCTGTCATCTTTGTTTTGATGGGTTTATAAAGGTTATGCTCTGGGCCGTAATGCGGCAGCTCCTTGTAAATTTTGGGACGGCTGCCGCTATGCAGATATTTAAACTGCGTCTTTGAATTTTGGCGATCTGGTAATGAATGCCGCGTTTTGATACTTGTTGCGTGGCGAGGGCGTAATCGAATTAAATTTTGATAATGGAGGCCCTTGCGTGCCTCCTGAATCATATCAATTCCCCCCCTTTCGGCGTCCTCGACCCGCACAGGATCAATGGCGCGGCCGGGAAAGGGGCGGAGTTGATCGGCGTGTAGTTTAGTGGGGCCTTGGTCTTTTTGTATTAAATATGTGTTGGGTCCAAGCTGCCTGGTTACGTGGTATGGTCCGCCCCATTTGGGTTGGAACCCGGCGTGGCGGTTTTCGGCGGCGTTGGACAAGGGGTATTCCTTCGTGAGGACTTGTTGTCCGGGGTGGAAGGTGGGTTGCTCGGGCGCAGGCTCTGCTGGGGGCCTAGGAGCTGCGTGGGCTCGTATGGCTTCGTCTCTGGGTGCTCGTTGGTGAGCTTGCGGTAGTGCGGGGTCGTGGCTTCCTTCCTCCGGAATCTGTAGTTGCCATTCTCCGGGTCGTAGAATTTCTTTCCCAAACATGGCGTGGGCCGGGGTGCATCCCATCCCTTGACTTCTCCTGGTGCGTAGGGCGAACAATATGGAGGGCAGATACTTGTCCCACATTTGGTGGGATTCCCCTTGTAGGTGCAAGCGGAGTCCGCGTTTGATTTCCTGATTTCTTCTCTCGGTGGGGTTGGCTTGTGGGTGATAGACTGCCGTGGTCCACTGCCGTGTCGCCCACCGTTGACAGGCCTGCTGCCAGCGGGCGCTGATGAACTGGCGTGCGTTGTCTGTTAGCAGAGCGCGTGGGTATCCATACCGGGAAAATACTTCGTCTTTGAGGGTTTTTATTAGGACCGGGGCGGTGCTGCGGGAGAGGGCGAATGCTTCGGTCCACCGTGTGAACAGGTCGGTGACCACTAAAATGAACCGCTTGCCTCGGGTAGAGCGGGGGTAGGGACCCATGAGGTCGAGGGCCAATGTGTCCCAGGCGTGCCGGGGCTGGTGGGGTCGTTGCGCCGCCTTGGCCTGGTTGTGACCCTTCTTACATCTCAGGCACAGGACGCAGAGCCGGACGTAGTCCCGGATGTAGGTGCGCATGTCCGGCCAAAAGAAGTGCTGTGTGATGGCTCTTGTGGTCTCGGCTATCCCGGGGTGACCTGCTAGGGCGTGGTCATGGTACTCGTATACCACCTCGGCGCGGGCTTCGGGGGGTACTACCAGTCGCGGTCCCGCGGGCGTTTGTCGATAGAGATAGCCTTCGCTGACGTCGTACTGCTCCTGTACTTCCCGCAGAGCTGGCGTGGAATGGGGGCTGGCATAGCTCTCATGCCACCGGTTGAACAGGGTCTGCGTGGCGGGATCGGTGAGCTGATGTTGCTGGATCCGGGCGGTGAGCTCCGGTAGTTGGGCGACCAAAAGGTTGACCCGGGGCTGGGCTATGCAGTCGGGGCACTGTTCGCAGTATTCCCTTACCTCCTGCGCTATGTTGGGGCAGCTGTGGTACTTTGACAAGAGTTGGACGGTCTCGGTGGCGGTGCGGTGACGTCCGCGGTACCAGTGGTAGTAATCGAGGATACCGGTCTTGGCTACGGCTGGTATGGCGTGGGAAGGCGGTGGGTGCTGAGGGTACCTACCCGTCTAATCGGCGCTGGTCCTACTTCTAGGAGGGTCGGCGCTTTCCTGGGGGCCCGCGTTTGTCCCGTTGCCGGGGCTGTGGGTGATAGCAAAAACCACCGGGTGCTCTTCGTCTCGGGTTTCTGCTTGGGGTTGCAGAGGAGGAAGTAGGCGGTCTGCGTTGTTCCAGAGTGTATCCGGGTGCTCCTCTGCGGGCTGCCTTGATAGTGCATCTGGAATCTCATTGGCCTTCCCGGGGCAGTGCTCGATGTCGAAGGTGAAATCCTGGAGGAATAGCGCCCATTGCGTCAGTTTGGCCCGCTGGTTCTTTTGCGCGTTGAGCCAGGTGAGAGCCTTGTTGTCCGTCCGGAGAGTGAACTTTCGTCCCTCTAGGTAAGGCCGATACCTTTTTATTGCCCATACTGCGGCTAGGCACTCCTGCTCGTTGGAGTGGTAGCGGGTTTCTGCGGGGGAGAATCTCGCACTTGCGTATGAGACGATATCTCGGCTGCCATTTGCGCGCTTCTGGAAAAGTACCGCCGCTATCCCTAATTGGCTGGCGTCCGTCTGTAGTACGAAGGATCTAGAGGCGTCGGGTCTGGCTAGGCGAAGGGGGGCGCAGAGGGCGTCCTTAATGGCCTCCAGGGCGCGTTGGGTGTCTTCGGTCCAGGCCCACTTTTTCTTGGGGCTTAGTAGATCGGTGAGTGGGGCGGCTAAGTCCTCGAAGTTAGGGACGTATTTCCGGAGCCAGTTGCATAGCCCAAGGAATTGTCTGAACTTCTTGCGACTGGTTGGGGCGGTGGTGCTGATTGCCTGCTCGATGTGCTCTGGTTGGGGTTCTTTTCCGTCTGGGCCTACCGTGTGTCCGAGGTAGCGTAGTCTATCCTCTCTAAATCGGCACTTGTTTATGGAGCAGATCAGCCCATGTTCCTGGAGGCGCTCGAGTACCTTCCTTAAGTGAGTGAGGTGCTCTGCCCAGGTCGTCGAGCAGATGATTATGTCATCCAGGTAGACTAAGCAAAACCGATGTAGGTACCCTACCAGGACTTCGCGGGCCATCAGTCGTTGAAAGGTCATGGGTGCTGTTTTTAGACCGAAAGGCATGACGCGAAACTGATACGCGGCTCAATCAGGAGTGGTGAAGGCGGTGTACGCCCGTGACTCGGGGTGGAGGGCAATCTGCCAATATCCAGACTTCAGGTCTAGTGATGTGAAAATGCTGGCGGGGCCGAGATCCTTCAGGGTCTCGTGTATTAGAGGGAGTACCGCAGGTTCATCCCAAGTGGCTTCGTTCAGGCGCCTAAAGTCCAGGCAGAACCTAGGCGTGGAGTCCTTCTTGGTCACCACGACTATGGGGGAGTTGTGCGGAGAGTGGCTCGGCTCAATAAACCCCTTGGCCAACATTTCCTCGATCTGTTCGGTAATTACTCGCTTCTTGTCATCTGAATAGCGATACTGTGGGCTCCTGATGGGTGCGTCGCTGGTCGTCCTGATGACGTGCTGTAGAGTACGTGTGGGAGGTGCAGTGGTCCTCCATACGTCTGGAAATTCATTCAGCACGGCACCCAATTGTTCCTTCCACTGGCTAGGCATATGTGATCCAAGGCTGGTGAGCTGTAGGGGCTCTTGTTGTAGAGCGGGCATCTGCTCTGGGCCTAGGCAGTAGGTGGTGCGTCGGTGCGTGGTACCGTGGTGAATGCATCGACGAGCGAAATCAAACGTTGCTTCTTGCTCGGTTAGCCAAGGCAGTCCCAAGATGAGGTCTTCCCGTAGATCCTCCGCCACGATGCAGGGGGTGGTGTAGGCCTCTAGTTCTATATTGAACTGAATCCTGCTTTTCCCATTTAGCTTTATGGTGGCATCCTCCTGGGCTGTCTTAGCTTCCGAATGGTGGTATGGCCTGATGTCGTCGTCGTGGACCCATCGGGCATTGATGAAATTATGTGTGGCGGCCGAGTCTACTAGGGCGTGAATCTCCTGCTGTCCTGGCTCGAATCGTACGGGAATACGGGGCAGGGGCCGACCACGGGGGGCGCTTAGCGCGTGGCACTGGCCTGGGCCGTGGGCTGGGTCTCGGCGTTGACTCGCCCTGGCCTCCTTCCGTTTCCCGACGTCTCGTCGCGGGGCGGTTCGGTCCGGGTGATCGGCGGGTTGGTGGCGGTGGCGCTGGGGGCAGTCCCTAATGAAATGGTAGCCCGGGCAGTAATAACACCGGGGCAGTGCAGGGTTTGAGTTTCCTCGGGGGCGTATTTCCAGGGCTGGTGGTGGGGCTTGATCTTCCAGATCTTTTTCAATGGCGGCGACTTTATCGAGTAGTTCATCCATGCTCGTGGGCGGGGCGAGTCTCAGGTATGGCCGTATGGCTGGCTTGAGCAGTTCCACCAAGATGGCTACCATGGACTGCATTGGCTGCTGCACTTCCAGGCGTCGTACCAATTGAATTTTTCGTAAGAGAAATATCTCGGCGTTGTCCCAAACTCCTTGCTTCTGGCCGTACAGTTGGGTGGTCAGAGCAGCGCGGATTTCCGGGCTGTCGAACTTCTTCCTAAATCGTTCCTCGAACTCCGTCCAGGCTAATGGTAACGATGCATAGGGCCGCTACCATTGACTTGCCTTGCTCTGTAGGGCGCTTGTTGCTACCTCGAGTAGCTCTCCATTGGAGCAACCTCCCTGCGCTTGGTATCGGACACAATGGTCCAAGAACTCTTGTGGATCGTCCAAATCCTCTCCCTTGAAAACGGGGACTGGGTCGACTTTTTTGGGTGTTGCTATGGTCGCCAGGAGAGTTTGAAATTGTTCAGCCGAAAAGGCCACCGTGCTTGAACCGGTTGGCGTTTCCTGGGGGTGTGTTGGGCGCCACTGGGCATTCTCGATACCCAGAAATTGGGCGGGCTGAGCCGCTGTTGTTCCCAAGTCTGCATGATAGTGCGTTCCCGGGGGTTGTGGTCCCATGCTGGCCGGGCGTTGTGCCGGGCTCTCGCTATGGGTCGGAGTTCTTTGTCCACATTGGAATAAAGACGCGGCGATCACCTCAGAGCTGTGCAAGCTTCCACTCGCCGGTGCTGCTTGTGCCTGCTCCTCGCTCCTCCTGGGGTCTCTCCCATGTTTTCTTGATCTTGGTCTTGACCATTGTTGTTTGCGTGTTTTCCTTCTGGTATCCACCAAAAAAAAAAAATGGCCCCACGTTGGCGGGCGTCAATTAACACGACTCGGTCCCGCGGCCTCGTTGGAGGGCGGGCGAGGGCTAACTACTACTAATGGCGACTCTTGTTGATTTGGCCTTGGCAACTCAGTCGGCCAATGGTGTTCTCCCTGGTAGGCGGAGCAGACCTAAGTGCAAACGCGAGAGAGAAAGAGAGAGAAAACAAAAAGGATGATATTTACACAGGTTTTTAATTGTTTGAACATATATACAAAAGAGAAAAATAATAGGCTATGTATTTGATGACGCCTCGAAGCTTCTGGTGGGGTGGGGTCGCCGTGTTTCGTCCCGGGGCTCTTCCTCTCGTGGGAAGGGGCGTGCGTGCCGGGGACGGCGGAGGTTCTGGCGCTGGAGGCGGCTCGGAGGGCTAGGTGTGCGGCCTCGCCGGCTCGTCGGGCCGGATGGCTGCGGATTGGGGCGCCTGGGCGATGGTGACGGGCGGCGGCGGTGTCGGCGGTGGCTGGACGGTATGCGCGCTGGAGAGGAGGGGAGGGGCGGCCGGGGGCGGTCGCGTAGCTCCTTGGTCTGCCGCGGATCCCTCCTGTGGTAGTGGGGTGTACCCTGGACCTTGCTTCGGGCCGGCAGGGCTACTGTGGGGAGCTGGGGGCGGCGACTCGACTCGGCGGGGGCGCAATATGCGTCCCACAAAGACAGCAGTTCCCGTGTTTCCTCGGCGCTTAGGTGCAGCTCCAACTCCACTTCCAACTTTCGGGGGCGGCGGAGGACCTGTCGCTGGCGGCGGTGCGGGCGGCGCGGTCCGGGCGGAGTCTGGTCGTACAGGGCTTCCTGTCCCGTGGGCGTGTTTCGGAGCTCCGGGGTCCGTGGGCAATACTGCGGGGATGCGATGTCCGCGCGGTGGGCGGCGGCGGCGGGCGATCCTGAGTGCGGCCGCAACTGTAGACAACGGCGTGCCTTGAGGGTCAAGGGCGACTTGGGGTTGGGGGTAGGTGAGGGGCCGAACAGGCGTTGAAAGGTCTCCTGGAGTCTGTAAAAATATATGAGACTGATTAGTGCGTGGGGGGGGGGGGGTGGCGTCCTCGGAGAGGCCGGCTGGCGGCGGCGTCCTGTGGAACGGGGAGGAAGGAACGTCCTTACTCCATGGAGGCGGCGACTCTGCAGGCGATGACGGCAGTGGTTTGGGGGGGGGTGCGGCCGGCGTGTCGGGCGGCTGGATCCGGCTTCGCTTGGGCAAATTCGGCTAAGTGCCAGGAGCTCGGCGAGCACCACTGGCGACTAAATTCGAGTCCGCGACTTTTTCTAAGTCCCAGGAGCTCGGCGAGCACCGCTGGAGACTAAGTGTCGTTGAAGCTGGAGTAATCAGGCTGGCTGGACCGAGGGCGGTAGCTGCTGGATGCTGGCTGAACTGCTGGCTGGAACTCCGTGCCCTTCTCAAGAAGCCCGGGGTTTATAAAGGTCTTGCCGGCTTTGTTTGCCGATTCCTCGCTCCCGATTGGCTGAACGGCAGTGGGGACGTTTGCAAATTTGATAGGAATTGGATTCGCGGCTTTGATCTCCGCGGCGCGAAGCGCTATCTTATCGCTGACATGGGAATTGCTTCTGTCTTCTTAAAACTTGAATTTTGAGTTCTTATTCGACATGTTTCGCCCGCATATTAACAAAGTTAGGATTGATTAAATTATTTCTATACTATAAGCCGCGCGGTTGTGACGCCGATCTTTTTAGATGCCGCGGCGTTTGCGGGATTATCACTCTCGTAGCGAGAGGAAAAAAAATCCCTGCATTGTTTGCGCTTTCTAAAGACTTGAATTTTGCGTTCTTATTCGACGTGTTTCGCCCGCATATTAACAAAGTTAGGAATAATTAAATTATTTTTACAATAGAAGCTGCGCGGTTTGTGATTCGCGGACTCCTGGTACGCGGCCTTGCTGCCCCGTGCTTCCACTGTTTAGGCGATTTTTTTCCGCATGCTCCGGTGGTCGGTGTTTTCTTTAATTCAATCAGCCCTCGCGGCGTGGGTTTTCATTGTTCCTCGATTTAAACGCGAGTTTTTAATGCCTGGATTTTATTCCAGACTATCCGGTGCCGGTGTTTATTGATGCTCTTTGAGTTTTACTTTCTAAACTGCTTAATCCTAAAACTGCCTGTTCCTCTCGTCGCTGCAATCTTCGCAAACTTTATAGTTTTATGGTGCTGTTATTTCGGCCCTTTGCCTACTTGGAAAAAAATAATGCTTTCTACCGCGGGCGGCTGCGGATTATTTCATACGTGCATTGTTTATGTTCACCCTGACCTTATAACATTAGTAAAAAGGAAAAGAAACAGACCAACAACTCAATTCGCGTAATGTTGGCCCTTTTTAATTAATGCGCCAGCTTCCCTGTGTTTTTGAGCGGTTTACTGCCCGGAACACTTCCTTTGTCGCGCTGTCATCTTTGTTTTGATGGGTTTATGAAGGTTATGCTCTGGGCCGTAATGCGACAGCTCCTTGTAAATTTTGGGACGGCTGCCGCTATGCAGATGTTTAAACTGCGTCTTTGAATTTTGGCGATCTGGTAATGAATGCCGCGTTTTGATACTTGTTGCGTGGCGAGGGCGTAATCGAATTAAATTTTGATAATGGAGGCCCTTGCGTGCCTCCTGAATCATATCAACTTTAAATGGCGTAGTTCCGAAAATATCTCTATTTCGGATATAGAATAAATTCTTATGATTGCTGAAATGTTAGCTTTTTCTGGAAGTTGATAAGTGTAGTAATTCACTTTGTTATCATCGTAATACTTAGTAAGTGCTCTGAACCCTTCAGAGCTGTTTAAATTAATCTTTAGCTGGGTACCTTTAAAAGAAGTAGTGAAATCATCTTTTTTAATGACATTCTTGATATCCTTTATAATGTTTTGATAATCGTTACCGTTTGGTAAAAATATAAGTGGAATCTTGGGCTTACCTGATTCTTCAGGTGGATTAGGTGTTTTATTTAATGATTGCAGTTGGCTGGGAACTTCTTGCGTGGGTGACCGCCGATAGCGGCGATATCGTTCACTTGAGGCAGCACTCCGGAATTGAGCACAGTCGCGGCGATTAGTTAAGTTAATGATAAAAGTTACCCTTTTATGAGGAAATTAACTCACTAGTGTAAACACATCAGTAACACTGGCTTGAGCGGGCTCCACAGTTTTTTAAAAAGTATCCAACATATGGGCAACTTTTTTATTAGAGATTTCTGAAAAATTCACTTTTATAAATTTAATTTTTTCAGCGCCCCTCTAAGAACCAAGCGGACCGAGACGGCTACTAAAGCTGCCGCACCACCATTTTCTTCTGTGTTTTCTTTGTTCTTTTGTATATATGTTACCTACACCTAAGTATAGTCTGTAATTAACAAGAAATATAATAAACTTATGACCTCCATATTGGATCCGCCATATTGAAATTTTCGGAATTGATTTTTCTGATCAACCTTAGGTCCCATAGAATGCCTGTTTTAATTTCTGGTTTATAGGTGATCGGAAAGTGCCTAAAAAGTAGGTCAACTTTTTAAGCAAAAGACACGACTGGATTTTTATGTATTGTTGATTCCTAAAGCCTCTGGGGGGTGATCTAACATCTACATCAACCCCCTTAAGTACGCCCTTGCTTTTTTGCATAGTGAAAGTTGTCTTTTTTTAACGAAAAATTGTAAAGAAAGTAACACTTTTTTAACTATGTTATTGAAATTGTGAATTGTCAATTTGACAGTTGTAAATTCTGAAGTCCTTTCGACCAAATATCGAGTTACAAGGGATAACTATGCCAAAAAATAACGTGTACAATACGGATCTCAAGTTACATACATTATACATTACATTTATTATACGTATGAGCTTTTTCATTTTTACTTTACGCATTGGTTTCTATAGAAAAAGTTTTTGTTTCTACGATCCCCCAGTATATCCTACCTCTGCTTATTTTATCACAAAAATTTTTGCGGACGTAATTACGGCTACAATACTCGTTTGCGCGGCCGTTACTATTTCGCTTCCGTTGTTTTTAGTAGGTAATGGCCGCGAAAACGATCTCGCTGCCGCAACATTATCGACACGGTTGCACAAAAAAATGATAATATGTTTTTGATTATAATATGTATTGCGATTGCAGAAAACATGTTGTGTATGTTTGGTTTTCTCGGATTAATTTGGCGGACTCTTCTTCGTCTCAAACTGGAAAACATTTCTCGGCACGCCAGTCATTTTGCGACCTAGGTATACAAATAACTATTATCTCTATAGGAATGAACCATAGAATTATGACTCGCACTGCACTACTTGATTCGGCAGTTGAGCTATGTCAATATTTTTATTTTTGCTTCAAGAATATCTAAATAACGTATTACAAATAATAACTGTACGTGCTGGGTGACCGGTTTCAAAACCGAACATCGCAAAAGCATGATATATCACCAGGTTACCAGAAACATTTAATTTAATTTAAAAAACAAGGTTGCCTAGATCAGAATTATGAATTATAGGGATGCAGAAAGCTGAAAGTCCATTAGACATCAATTACATTAGACACATCATTTGTTTACTAAAAATTAAAAATTTGCTGGTATATACTTAGTGTTACATTTGACACTAGCATTTAGCTATGCTAAAATGTTTTTCTGCAACCGTCTTAAAAGTAATCACTTTTAATACCAAAATCTGGCATTGAAGTTGACGTTTCTCTTACTGATACAAAAACTATATGTTGTTAGGCAACACTTTTAGTTCCTAGGATTAAATTATTTATTTATACAACAAGGGGTAAAAGCGATACTTTTTATCACCAGGCGTGAAAATTGTTCATCGAGACAAAGTCGAGATGAACAACACGCCCATTATTTTCTCGTTGTTATTTTTAATTTCTAAATTTCTTTAGTTATATGTTATATTCCAAATTTTATATCTTACACTTTCTAGATTTTAAACTATTCACATATCAGTAATTCACTTCTACATTTCATAAAAATATTCTATTAAATATTATATTAGCTTTATTCTGTTAGGTTTTTACAAACTATACTGTAGTTTGATTTTTTGTATCATATATTAAATGTAACATACCCTTATTTAAATCAAATAATGCATACTACATTTTCAAATATCAATGCATAATTGACACCCTCTTTAAGAATAAGTTGTTTTCAATCTCTTAGTCTAAATCAAATCAATGCTATATTTTAATAAGTTTTTGTTAAATTTCTTATTAAGGCTCTTTTGAAATACAAAATCAATTATCATACATGCTAATATCATCATTTGAAATTAAGGATTCGCTCAAATTACAAATCCATTACTACTAGCGTTGAGATACAATACCATATCATATATTTGACCGAAATATTCTCGGTTTTGTGCCAGGTAGACATATAATAATTGGCATGCAAAATATTGTCTTCCTGCAGAAAATCGTTTTTGAGCTACACCACCAACAGACGGACAGACAGACAGGTTGATCGACCGACCGACGGAATTGATAAAAACCTGTTGGTCGTCATCTAGGGCCCTGAAAAGTAAAAATCTGAAGAAAATTCGGAAGGCGAATACAATATGTCTTTCGTCTTTTAGACGAGGGAAGTACAAAAATAGAAACAAGGTTGTTTACTCTTGTCGCAATTTAAAATTAATTCCATAACCCGCCAAATTGTAAAACCATTGGTAAATAGTATATTGCTAAAACGGGTTTTGAATGATAAAAAAAACTTTTATAAAGTTAATTTTTTCAGAAATCTCTAATAAAAAAGTTGCCCATTTGTTAGATAATTTCTGAAAAACTGTATATTTCTAAAGTCTATTAAGTTACTCACCTTATTTTATCTTACAGTCCCTCAAATAAAAACAAATCACAAAATATAAATTGACACATGCTAGGCTGATAAGTCTATAACAGCTACATATTCGATACTAATTTAAAGAAAAGTCCAGATAAAGATATGTATTTTGTTATTAATTTGACTTATTATGTTGCTAACAAACAATTTTAGAACATTCACAAAATTTTCAAGTAGCTTATTAAATTAGTATATTATTCAAACAATTCTTTGAAGCTAGGGCGGGATGATAATTGGTTAGCCTAACAATGAAAGACCGGTTTTATGTTTTCAAAATTATTTTATTTTCTAACAATGCCTTTTAGACGCTCAATACATTTTGTCCAGCGATGCTCGAAGGCTTTGATCCCATGACGAAAGGTGCTTTACTGAAGGTCTGCAAAATAGGCGCCAACAGTGGCCGTGGCCTTTTCAACAGATGAACATTTTTATCCGTCGAGGAAAATTTTTAGCTTAGGGAATAAGTCGAAGTCCGAGGGATCCAAATATAGTGAATAAGGTGGATTCGGAAGCAAATCGTTCTTGAATTCGATTACTTTACCCACTGCAGTAACTTTAGTGTGAGAACGTGCATTTTCCCGGTCCACGTTCCCAATTCTTGGGTTAAAATATCGCACACCAACTCTTTTTAGATGTTTACTACATTAGCTATTTCACTCAATTTCAGTCATTTGTGTTTCAACACCATATCGTGGTTTTTGGTATCCTTTTCTGCTGTAGTGACACTTCTTTCGCATTCAGAGCAGTGCCCGTCTTGGACGCTGGTGCGGCTCTATTAAATTTAACCATCTAATTTTTTTCAGTCGTATATGATGGAGCACATTCACCCAGCACAGTTTTCGTCTATTCAAAAATGTTTGCATCATTTAAGACTTTTGTATGCAAACATGAAATAACCGCACAATGGTCAGTATTTTCCATTGTTAAACAGATACAACACACGTTTTCTTTAAACAGCTGCTAACAACAAACTATTTTACAGATGAACTCTATATTTTCAGTATTGCCAATTCAAAGATGGAAGTTGACATTTTTGAATATACATTTATATTTATAGGTATATTTAAAATATGTGGAGGCTAACTAATTATCATCTCGTCCTAGTATATTATATCTATTAGTACTATAGTAGGTGTTTTGAAACAAATACCTACTATAGTACTAATAGATATAATATACATATAATAGCCATAACACATGACATGGCTATTAACTGCAGATCTTCAGCCAGCACGTTCGCCAAGTAGCACCGAAAGGACACTTGAAGGAGGAACTTCGGATCTGCAAAACACCAAACATTTTATTTATCAGTCTCACAGTTAATAGAATTGATCGAAAAATAGTAACTTTAAATATATTAGAAATATGCATATTGAGTATCAGTCTAAATGAAAATTTTATAAACACATGCATTGCGATTTACATAATTATGTATATGCCGTAGGCATAAAGAAAATTTACGCAAATGATTGTTTACCCAGGTATATGCCAAGTGGTTAGTGCATAGAACACCATGCCTCTTTAACACAAAGCAGATCATTAAAGCAAAAAAAAATCAAAGGCTGCAACTAACCTGAACAAGCTAGAACGAGACACTAAATCTTTGCTGAATTTCGTTATATGACTGAAATTTATAAGCACATTATCATTTGCCTAAATTTGCTTTATGCCTACGACATATAAGTACATTCGACATTCTGAAATATTCATATCAAAATATTTGTATATTCATAGTAGCTTGATTGAGAAAAGCATTTTATAATCATATATCAATTCATATTGCTGCCACAAAAGGGATGTATGATGTGTGTTTGCTATGTTTTATGAGTAAAAGGTGAATCGTATGAAAATTTTAAGAATAATAGATTGTCCTTTAGGCGCACGATTCGTAAACCTATTCCTATTTTTTTTAATTTGTAGAATCCTTAAGTGTATAGCGATGGGACGGCCAAAAAAATATGTTTTTAATGTAGGAGAACTGTGTAGACCATATAAATTTGCTTGTTTTCAGACTAATTGCTATGGAAGCGAAAAATGTCTAAACTGCAAGAATTTTCACAAAAAATTAATGACATAAAATGCTCTTCCAGTAAAAAATCTGTAAAGGGCTTAAATCAGAACTTCCCTAGCAATTGGAAGTTGTAACACTAAATATTTTGAAAAATCAAAAGCTGCTAGAGGTAAAAATATCTCAACGTTCCTAATAATACTGAAACAATAAAAGAAAACACTTGGTAATTGCATCAATTTGCAAATAAAAGATATTCCAGACGGGTTTTGAACTATGCGGAAAGGATTTCAACGGGAAGTAAGCAGGTCGGGCGTAGCGCGGCCGTCGCGTCCTTCCAATTCTGTCACGAAGCACCGACTGCCTCGTGTCGCCGCGATGCGACTGCATTTCATTCAACACGCTTATTATTGCCCATTTTTGTTTTTTTTACAACAATTACGCTGTACTTTTGGGTTCCATATTTGTCAACGGTAAAGCCTGACCTATGGACTAAGAGTCCTATTATTCCGATTTGCTACTCCATGCCTTAACTATTGTTTAGGAATTCCTACGGAATATTTCAATGGAAATTTCATCGTTCTTGTCATAATTTTGTATCACAGAATTTTCTAATAAAACAAAGCTGCTTTACTTATGTAACATAAGCTTTTATAAGTAACTAGCTGGCCCGGCAAACGTTGTTCTGCCCAAAAATTATTTGTCTCTGAAACCCCATTTCATCACTATAGAGTTTTAATTTTATGTCATGTCCATCGTCTTGGATTTAAAAATAACTGCGATTTTCGCAATCAACTTCCCAAAAAACCTCAATAACGACACCCATATCGATTTTTAGGCTTATTTACCCCATTTCACTCCCTAAGGAGTAGCGGACCCGACAGACCTTATCCTGCCCGAACGTTGGTTTGCCTGCTATTAGCGGGTTCAGCAAACGTTTCTTCGATATTCGAATTATCAATTTTTTTATTTTAAAAAATATTGGGGGGTGGTGGAGAAGTGAAATTTTGGGGTTATATGTTCTGATATGCGAGAAATCTTAAAACAGTTTTTAAAAAATCGTCAAAAAATTTAAAAGAAAAATTCTAGAACCCGATTGCAGCGCCACCTACTGAGCCCAATTGTGAATCTAAACCATTCAGGGACCCCCTCAAACACACACAAAAAAGTTTCATCAAAATCGGTCAAGCCGTTTAGGAGGTGTTCAGTCACATACACACGTACAGAAGAATTATATATATAAAGATAGCATACTGATAGCAAACTTTACCAACTCGTAGCACTTAATAAAGTAAATTGCCTGTCTAACTTTAGAAAAATTCTAGAATTGTCTCCAAAAAAATTTTTGTTTCTGAAGTTTCTTGTAATTTAATCATTTTTCTTTTTGTTGAAATTAGTTTAAAAACAAGCAGAGAAATATAACACAGTTTGACAGTTTAATAGAGTGTCACCTTTTTCCTTGTCGATTTAATCACTATATATTAGTAATTAACTAATATAAACACAGAAATTAGTAGCATAATTAATACTTACGTGTCTGGAGGTGCAGACAACACGGCCACAAGAGAAAGGGCAAAAACAATTAATAAAAATAACAAACGCATATTGCTACGCATCTTACTAATTGCAAAAGAATGGGTAAAATTATTTCAACTGTAACTTCAGTTCTGAAACAACACTTGAATTCGGTACTCTACCATCTTTTAAGGTCTCGTCCCCACCTTTGTTACTTATATATTTAAATGTCGAATTTAATTATTCGTTGAAGAACGGAGGTAACGACGTCATAGAATTGACGCCGTTGACTTGTACGATACCGGTTTATTTTGATGAAATGGATCTACGAATTTTAATATTTAAATCGTGATAACCAAAAATTAATAAACAACTTAGTTTGTATAAAGTCATATTTAATACAATTGTATATGCATAAAGTGTAGAAATTAATCAGAGTATCGGTATTTGATCAAAATAAAACGCTTTATTTTTTAAAGAATTTAGTTATCCTATTTATTTTATAAATGTGAAACATGCATAGTCGATATTTTTAAAGATTTTAATCCGTGTTTCACAAATTTTTGCAAATGCAGCTGTGTTACTCGTGCCAACCAAAAATGTCGCATAAATGAGAATAGAAGTTTTAGAGAAATCAAAATGAACTTCAAAGTGAAGCTTATTTCGTATCTTATTCTTGTACGAAACAAAAGTTTTACATATAAATCGGAATAATTATACGTCCAGCTGTTTTGACTCGAAATTATGCATAATTTTAGGTTTATTACACAAATCAGTAATGCTGAAACAAGTTTAATTTACTTTATTTTTCTGTAGTAGTAGAACGCGCGTTATCGTTTTTTAGTAAATATGTTGTTGCTACTTACTCAGCTGACACAATTTCTAACTGTCGCAATTTATAAAGTGATATACAGTGAAATCTCCCATAAGCGAACACGCACGGTGTAAACGTTTTTGTCCTGTTATTAGAGGCGTCCGCTTAAGAGAAAAATCCATTTTTATGTTTAAAAAAGTTGTATTATGCAAAGGTATACGCGCTAACAATACAGACAAGAATATAAAATAATTGAAACAAAGTTATGTAATAGTTGTTACAAAATCTAAAATACTCATTTGACGTAAGGGTTTTCCGACTGTTTATTATACTTTCCGCATGTATTTCTAAATATTTTGACAGTTTGAATACTTTAAAGTCATTAATTTCTTTAGAAAAGCATTAAAAAAATTTCACTGTTAATGCTTCCGTGTGGGTCTTGATTACATTCTCACAAATTTCTAAGTCGCCATTGTTTTCACCTGAAATTTCGGTTACATCATCTTCCTCGCTTATTTCCTTGTCAATGTTTATAAATTCGTCAGGGTCGACGTCTTCGATTTTTGGGATACTCCTATACAGTTCAGCCATTACTGATAAGGGTAAGTCGTCCTCTGGTTCCAATTGATTACACTTGATACCCGCAGACTCCGCGGTCGCGAGGGCCATGAGCCTAGTTTTCTTATTCTTTCATTCAATAAAAGCAAGCAGGAAAAATTCTTCCTATTTTTATTTTTATCATAATAGGCTGCCCACGCAAAAGGCAAAGTAGTTTTGAATTGCAGGCCTCTAAAATCAAGCGACATGGATTGTTTTGTAATAATATCGCGCATAAGGTAATGAAAGTGTCGAATTTCCTGCAGTCATAAAGCTGATTTGAGTTGAGTAGTAATACTAGACGGGTTCTGGACCAAAGTGTGTCTCTGCGCATGTGTTCTGCGCAGGTTGTTAATAGGGGTGATATTTGCGCGCGCCGGATGTCTGGGACGCACCGGATGTCGCGCAGACGTGTGGGGTATTTTTTTCGAGGTGATTGACCTTAGGGTGACGTCATAGTCTGGGTGGTGCACATGTGGATGACTCATCACAGCATGTGGCAAACATGTGTTATGATGACTCATCGCAGCATGTGGCAAACATGTGTTATGATGACTCATCGCAGCATGGGGGTAAATTGTCTCCTCAGTTGTGTGTGAGAAATTTGCGGGTGATGACATCATTGCTCGCCAGATGTGTTTTCTCTCTAAATACGCCATTTCGGCTGTCTGCAAAATCAGTGTTGCAGCGACACGCGTACTTTCAGCATGTGTGGGGCAAATAGCATTTCAGAATTAAGTTCAAATTCTATAAAGTCAATTAGGAGTGCATTACAGTTGATAAAATGTAGTGATGAGGTTGATAGGTGGATTAAGCTTGTAAATAGAACTATTTTAACTGTTAGGCGGTTTATTCGTGATGGTGGTGGTAAGAATGAAAATCCTTTCAAGTTAGAAGCAAACCTTAGTTTATTAAAGGGACAGCGGCAATTATTAAGAAATTTAAAAACTAAATTAGTAAAGAGAGGATCAGGTGTAGGAGACGAGCGACAGCAAAAGTTAAATAAAAACAAGCTAGTGTGGGAACACGTAGAATCATGCTTTCATAGTCGAATAAGGACTGGCATCATTGCAAATTTGGGGTATAAAAAGCCTCAAGAATTTCTTTCAAAATCGTATAAAAGTTTTTCAATAAAAATTAAAAAGATTATGAAAAATAATTTAATCTTTAAAGCTAATGTAATATTTAGCGCATATTTTATCAAACCTAGCAGTGGGGAGATAGATTTAAAAACGTTTGCTACTAAAAATGAAAAAATTGATTCTGGTACTAATATAAAACAATGGTACGCAAACTATGCGGAAAATAAACTGTTGACAAAATTAGAAGAGTTTCAAGAACGTGATTCAGGTTGGAGTTTACTCGAGATACTACATTTAAAGGTAAATTTAAATAATTACAGCCCCCTAACGGTAGGTAGTTATATCGACTTGCCTCAAGATATAAAAAATAAAAAAGCTGTAGTTAACGTAAAAAATGATGATCAATATTGTTTTTTGTGGTCAATAGTATCGGCATTACGTCCTGCAGATAATCATTCTGATAGAATATCTTCGTATCCACATTTCAACGAAGTTTTAAATTACGCAGGCCTAGAATTTCCAATAAAATTAAAAAACGTATCAAAATTTGAAAGAATGAATGATTTGCGTATAAATATTTATACTTTAGAAAAGAAAAATAAATATAGTAAAAATATAGTACTGCCGATATATATTAGTAAAAATACACTAATTAATAAGGATGCTATACATTTATTAATGATACCCAACGGGGAGAAGCAGTTTCATTTTTACTGGATTAAAAATTTATCTAGATTGGTTACATCTCAGATGCATAAGAGAAAATCTCAAACTTTTCTATGCGATATTTGTCTAAATCACTTCGTAACTAAACAGTCGCACATAAATCACATTAAAAATTGTAATAGCGTAAATAAAACTAAAGTTAGAATGCCTTACAGAGGCGAATGCATAGAATTTACAAACTATAAATATCAGGAAAAAGTGCCATTTTCAATCTACGCGGACGTGGAATGTATTTTAAAAAAGCAAAACAACCTTGCTATGTCAGCTGAAAATAGTACAGTTTATCAAAAACACACGCCATTTAGTATCGCATATTATTTAAAATGCTCATATGACGACAGTTTATCACGATTTTGGATATATCGCGGTGCTGACTGTATTGAGCGATTTGTAAAAGAATTACAGACTATAACATATCAAGTAAGTGATATATTGAAAAATGTGCAACCTATGAATATTAGTCAACAGCAAAACGAGTCGTTTAAAAAATCAGCATGCTGTTATATTTGCAAAAAACCCTTCTCTGTCAAAGACGTGCGTGTACGTGATCACAATCATCAGACAGGTGAGTTTAGAGGCAGTGCTCACCAACATTGTAATCTTAATTACAAAGATGCTTATTATATTCCTGTTCTCTTTCATAATCTCAGCGGGTATGATGCACATTTTATTATAAAACCATTAGCAAACCTGATTAGGGGAGAGATTAAATTATTACCTATAAATAAGGAAAAATATATTTCATTTACAAAGCATATGCATGGAAGAAATATTTATTTTAGATTTTTAGACTCGTTTCGATTCATGGCTAGCAGCTTAGAACAATTGTCTCTAAATTTACCGAATAACCTAACAATTATTACGCGCAAATTTTGTAAGAGCGAAGAAGAATTTCAATTATTACTACGTAAGGGGATCTTTCCCTACGACTATTTAGACAGTTTTGAAAAGTTGAATGACAATACTCTTCCCGAAAAAACTCATTTTTTTAACCAGCTGCATGGAACAGCTATTTCTGATGAAAATTATGAACATGCGCTGCGTGTCTGGAACACTTTCAATGTGCAAACTTTAGGTCAGTATGCAGATATGTACCTTACTGTCGACGTTCTGCTCTTAGCCGATGTGTTTGAAAATTTCAGAGAAAATTGTATGAAAACATACGGATTAGATGCTTTACATTTTTACACAGCACCAGGACTTTCTTTTCAAGCTATGCTAAAAACTACTAAAGTTAAACTTGAATTACTGACAGATGTAGATCAACTGCTTTTCATAGAAAAGGGAATTAGAGGAGGGTTAGCGCAGTGTTCAAATCGGTACGCTAAAGCTAATAATCGATATATGCATAAAAAATATGTAGAAACTGATCCTGAATCATATATCCTGTATTTTGACATTAATAACATGTACGGCAAGGCAATGTCCGAATATCTACCGTATGGGGGATTTGAATGGGTAAATGATTTAGAAATCTATAATATTGATCACTTAAATATTCCAGAAAATGCTGAAACAGGATATATTTATGAAGTTGATTTAGAATATCCTCAACATTTATTCGAACTTCACAAAGATTTGCCTCTTTGTCCTGATCATTATACGCCACCATCATCGAAACATTCAAAATTAATGACTACATTATTTAAAAAACAAAACTACATAATACATTATCGCAATCTGCAACAGGCTGTAAGTTTAGGTTTGAAAATTGTAAAAATTCATAGAATATTAAAATTTCAACAATCAGCTTGGCTTAAATCGTACATAGATTTAAATACAAAATTACGACAAGCCGCCAAAAATAATTTTGAAAAAGATTTCTATAAACTTATGAATAACGCTGTATTTGGAAAGACTATGGAAAATGTTAGAAAATACAAATCAGTAAAATTACTTTCTAAATGGGAAGGTAGGTACGGAGTCAATGCATACATATCAAAACCAAATTTTCACAGCATTACTATTTTAAATAAAGATGAAAACTTGGTACTCATAGAATTAGATCGGTTGGAAGTAGTTTTTAATAAACCAATATATGTAGGATTTTCAATTCTAGATCTTTCAAAAATTTTAATATACGATTTCCATTATAAATATATTAAACAGAAAATGGCTAATAATGCAAAATTGCTTTACACCGACACAGATAGTCTTGTATATCATTTTACCCCCACGAATATATACGATTTAATGCGAGAAGATATTCACAAATTTGATACAAGCGATTATCCACCAAACAATCCATATAACCTTCCGCAAGCTAATAAAAAGGTTCTAGGTCTAATGAAGGATGAAATGGGCGGAAAAATAATTACAGAATTTATTGGTTTACGTGCAAAAATGTATGCTTTGAAAACACTAGAAAATGATGAGAATGAGGAATTTAGAATTACAAAGAAAGCTAAAGGTATTACCAGAGCTGCTTTGAATAGAATTACATTTGACGATTACAAAGACAGTCTTTTTAATAACGAGACTGTATTTTGCGAACAGCGAACAATTAGATCAAAAACCCACAATGTCTTTTCTTTAAAACAAAGAAAAAAGGCGTTAGACTGTCACGATGACAAAAGAATAGTAAACTATATTTACACAGATACTTTGCCTTGGGGTTACCAACTGCCAAACACATGAATATAACGTACACATGTCTCTGCAATACTCATTATTTGAATACAATCATGCAGAAAAGACCTTTGACAGTCGTCCTAAAATTCAATGGATCAGGCTAGCCACCTGTCCAGACTGCGGTCGAAGAAGGCTTAGAAAACATGCAAAACACATTTGATAATCGTCATCCTAAAATTCAATGGACCAGGCTAGCCACCTGTCCAGGCTGCGGCTGAAGAAGGCTTATATAAAACACCTTTGATGATCGTCACTCCTATTTTTTCTTTAAAATTCAATGGGTCAGGCTAGCCACCTACCCAGACTGCGGTCGAAGAAGGCTTCACAGCTGGAGGGACTCATACAATTGTATATATGTGTTTACTTACTGCAAATAAACAATTTTTCTGCAATATGTTTTTTATTTTCCTTGCATCTCTAATGTATAAGTAATATGTAAACAGTATAAGATATCTCAGTCTGCACAATGTTGTCGCCGCAGCAAAATTCAAATATACAGTGGTTGAACAAAGATCTGTACGTTAAAAATAAAGAAACCTATAATTATCATTTACGTAATGCTATAGGACGTAACGATTTGCAAACTTTGAAGTATATATTACAAAAAGTTGGTATTGCTATACCTAGTAAAACTCTTATTTGGGCTACACACTTTAAAACTGTTGAAACTGATGTCGTAAGTGAAATTTTAAGAACTATGTTAGATGCTTTCGATGTTATTAGAAAAATTATTAACGAAGTAAGAGGGAGAAAGTTGAAAATTAATAGTGAGACAGATCTTAACTTGGTGCTATCAAAATTATCTCTACACCACACCAGTTCCTACGAGCAGCATTTTCTTATTGAAATATTATTATCATCTGACTCTCGAATTGAATTTGTAGCAGGTGAGCAGCAGCAGCAACAATATCCATATTTTCTTCACGATGCGATCTTCGAGGCAGCCTATTATGCTCGCATCAAGTTTATAGAAGACGTGTTCCAGTATTTGAATACACACCACATAGCTTATATATTTCAACCCAGCGCTGTACATCAGCACAAAGATATTTTTAAATGGCTTGAGGAAAACATCAGAAAGGCTCAAAATGGCGAAGCTGTCGGTTGGAGAACTGGTCCTTGTTCCGGTGCTTGGCCCTCAACAACACCTCAAGACTATATTGATACTTACTCTTTGTTAAGTTCTGTTTCACTCATGAATACATAAGATATTTAATTAAATAAAAAACATGTATGAAAATAAACGTCTTTTATTCAGTACTGTTAAGGCTAAGTTCTGTTTCACTCATAAATAAAACATGTATGAAAATAAACGTCTTTTATTCAGTATTCAGTATATACATATAACTATTATTACCTAATTTTATATTAATTTTTATAGGAGAAATATGTAGCGGTATGGTCGTTGCAGGTAAGCTGAATTCATACTCAGCCTGATATGATGACGGTTGCTGCTGCTGCTGGAGCTGTGATTGTAATGGTCCTGGCGATGGCGGTTGCTGAGGCTGTGATGATGATGACGATTGCGGTGTTGGACAATACTCGCACCCAGAACATGAATAATCGTCATCGTCATCATCATCGTCGACTACCAGGACTTCATCGACATCGTCAATCGCCGAATATGTTGGCAGCTGCTGCTGCTGAAGCTGTGATTGTGGTTGCTGGGGCTGCGATGATGATGGCGATTCAGGCAACCCCTGGCAATATTCACAACCGCAACATGAATAGTCGTCAACGCCAACGTCAATGGCTGGAGGATCGTCGACATCCTCCATGCCCGACCAAACATGGGGATCGTCTTGAGGCTGGTGCCACGTCCACGACCCCTCATCGCTGTCGACGGTTGCGGGTGACGTTGACGCCGAAATAGCAGGCAGTTGTTGGCACATTGGACTCATGTTGAATTAATGTTCCTATAGTAGAACAGTTATTCTTATATACATGCAAATTTCCTCCTACTACTCTATACTGCGCAGCAGGAGGTCCAGATTAAGCTTTCGCAGCAGGATGCACATGTGCAGATTAAGTGTCAACTAATGGCAATTAATGCCACTCATTATACCACTTGTGCAAAATGTGTACATTTTGTTTAGCACATTGCACTCTTGTACCAATATGATGGGAACAAAAATTAGCATTATACAAGGTCTTTAATTGCTTTATATTGGGGCAATCTGGTAAATCAATAAATTTTACATTATCAGTTTGTTCACCAATCAACATTTTTTTAATCCATATTCTTTTATCTAATCCTTTGAGAAATATGAAATCATTAGTTTGTATGATCCTCCGGATGTACAGAGATAATTCTTCGTAGGGTATTGTTCCATTATTGTTCCATTCTAGTCCATGCAGATTAGTTGTAAGCCAAACCACCTGATCTTTTAAAGCGTCTGAAAGGTGCTCGTACGGTATCGGTGGTTCTACAATCTGATGGATTGTATCATTTGTATCACTATCATATACAGCTATTTCTTTACAAATAAAGTTGCTATTTTTATACTGAAAACCTTGAATATCAATAAATTTCATCGCAATCACTATTGTTGTTGTTATTGAACGAACAGACAATCTGCAACTAATCGTGCAACATCTAGTTAACTATTTTTATGTCGCTGGTGAAAGGATTATATTTTACTTTTCGATCGAATAAAATCAATGCGTAAGCTGATGTATTTTGCGGTATATCAGTATTGGTTTCGAATTCAAGCCGAATATCTACAGCACCGCCTTTTAATGTCTCATTTTGTCTAGAACAATCTATTACAACCAATGGAGCTATACTTTTGAATTGTACAGGTGTAAGAACAGGTTGATTGTCATGTTCGTAGTAAGACGATTGAAATCCTGCAAACATTTCATACAGTTGTGCATAACGATTGCTGGAAAATTCTAGATTTAAATTATCATAGGGATATCTTTCAGAATTGAGATAAAGTGTAATATTTCTTAAATCGCAAGAATCAAATTGACTCATATTTTTATTATTTTTATTTTTTCTGTCTGTCTGGAAACCTACAATAATGTAGCGTGGAGTTTCTACTTGACTAACATTTTTTATCGCCCAAGTGTGCCGTTTTGTTTGCTGTAATACTGGATACTCATGCAATTCCCAACTTCTAAAATTTATTTCCAACTGACTACTCTGCTCAACGTATTTTAATAATTTTAAACGATTTACATCAGCCACCGAAATATGCGGCACTCTCCAATACACTTTTGTTAATTCTACTTTAAGCTTTTCATCAGCAGTAGCATTAATAACAGCATTTAAATCATGATTGCCTCTAATAAGTACTAATTCTTGTCGAACGTTTAGTAAAATCTTTCTAAAGTCTTCAAAAACTCCCATCAGCATTTCGCAGGGGACAAATATCTGAAAATTGCCTTTTAAGTCAACCAATCCCTCAATAGTTGTTTTGGTTGGAGCCCAACCTGCATTCTCCAAACGAATACTTTGGTTCGAATTATATGATACGTAAGCTTTCATAGTTGCAGTTATACCGACATTTCTCACGCGATCAATCGCTACACCATTAAGTTCATATCTAATTTCATCAAGTAGGTGAGATATGCCTAAATTTACAAATGATCCTGTTGTAGTAGGTTTACTATCTACATTCTTTAACAATTTTCCTTCAAAACATATAACACTGTTGCATGGTAATGTGTACACATCTTGATGTAAAATAGGTATTCGTATTTCATCATTATTATTAAATGTTGTAGAAGAATAGGGTTGGTGCGTATGTTTCTCTGCATAAATAATTGAATTATCTTGAAAAGCTTTTTCAGTAACGTTTAGTACTTCTGAAACCGTCATTTTTATTTAATGATGATGATGAAAAGCAAGCGCTCTTAATATGGCAGAGTATTAGAATTTTTCTAATATTAACAACAAAATTTAATTTAATAACGGACCAGATGTTTTCTCTTCTTCCTTTTCCCTTCGCCGTCGTTACTTCTATCAGTTAACTTAAACCCCAAAGATTTTAGGAACAGTTTATTGTCAGATGTTAATCTGTCGACTGCAGGTAGTCTACTAATGTTGGATACAAACTGTTCATCCCTAATATATGTTTGTTGTTGCTGCTGTTTATTTAACCCTCGAGCGGGCGCGTTGGCGCACCGAGTGCGCCAGCCCCACCTATGAGCCAATGGTATTGTAAATATGCATAATTGCACACTGCCCCTCTAGGTATTCCTCGGTTATGCTTTTGTGCTTCGAAGTATTCGTTCGTGCGACTTTTAATCCCCAACGTTTCTGGAAAATTTGGCGGCCTTTGTCAAATTGCACAGTTGGCGCACATTGTGCACCGCGCGCCTGGTCATGTAAGTAAATATTTTCAGGGATTTAAAAAATTCGCTACTAAATATTTTTACAGTCTTTGTGTGAAATTATATTTTTAGGTTATGTTTGCATATATTTTGCCTTACAGGGCTAGAAAATATCTCACCGATGACGAATTATACAAAATTTTGAATGAAGATGAGTCAGACGTCGAACAACCTTTCGACGATAAAGAGGACGTCTCTGAAAATGAGGAAGTTCTAACGAAAAGTGATCATGACACTGATTCTGAGATGGAAATCGACATCATGAATCTAATGGCGATTTGAAAAAATTTATCGGAAAAGAGCAAGGAACGACATGGGATAAATCAAATACCACCAAAAAATCGAAAGTGAAATGTAAAAATATACTAAACATCGTTCCCGGTTCTACAAACAGAGCTAGAGGACTTATAAGTGAAATTTCTGCATTTATTGATTCCAGCATGATAGAGAAAATTGTAGAATGCACTAATAAGTACATTACGTTGAAAAGAAATTCTGTTAACTACTTGAGAGAAAGAGACGCCCAACACACCAAGAAGAGCGAAATTTTGGCAGTTTTTGGTCTACTATATTTTATTGGTGTGAAGAAAGGCAATCATTCAAGTGTTGAGGAACTCTGGGAAACAGATGGTGGATTTGCAATAACAAGACAAGTAATGAGTTATAAACGCTTTTTGTTTCTGCTGCGATGCCTTCGATTTGATGACCATGACACAACGGATGATAGAAAGCAAACTGACAAACCTGTTATACTTTAGCACAAACGTTATTGAGGGACTACAAAATTACATCACTTGGAACGCTCAAGAAAAATAAAAAGGAAATACCTCCAGAGTTTCAACCGAGTAAATATAGAGAAGAAAAGACATCGCTCTTTGGATATCAACAAAATTGTACATTTGTGTCTTTTGTACTCAAGACAATTAAATCTGTAGTGCTCTTATCTAGCATGCATGATACTGGAGATATTGATCCAGAAACAAAAAAAAACCTGAGATAATTATGGATTATAATGTCACTATAAAGGTGGCGTCGACACTATCGATCAAATGTGAGGAAAACACATTCGGTAAAAAGGATCACAAACAGATGGCCACTTTTGATATTTTTTTCTATAATGGACATGGCAGGTATAAACGCCAGAATACTTTTCCAATCTAATAAAAATAACAATAAAATAACACGTAAAATATTTATAAAAAATCTTGGAATGAGTCTCATGAAGCCTTTTCTGATCGAAAGGACCCAAATTAAGACCCTACCACAAGACATTCGGGCTTCTTTGGTCAAGTATAGGCCAATAAATTGTGTAAAAGAAGCTGAACAAGAGCAACCTTCACAAAAAAAGAGAGGACGGTGTGTAACATGCCGACGGCAAAAAACACCATTATTAGGTATGGTAGTTACAATGAATTTGTTTGTCAGAAACATGCAACAACAAAAATTTCATGCCCAAATTGTTCCGAAGAACCAACAGAGACACCCTAGAGAGTGAATAGATTGGTTCATTTTTTTAATAATTTGTATGCAGTTTTTAATTTAATTTACCTACCTTACTTGTTTTACCATAAAAATATGTTAGTACATTTTTCGTTTTTTCTCATCTAACTTATGACTTAAATAAAGTATAATTTTTTTTTCAATCATAAAAGCCCTTAGAAATAGCTGGCGCACGTTGTGCGCCAAGCGCCCGGTCATGTACTGAATCAAGGCGCGCCCGCTCGAGGGTTAAAGAGTTGTATCTAACCACCATTTTGTTTTTTGAGATGCAACCTTACCGTGACGGTTTCTCCACAGAAATTGACCAATTTACCATTTTGATCCAGTATTTGTATGACAATGTTATCGATAATTCTCGTATTGATTGGTAGATATATAACATTAGAAGGATTTTCTACAATTTTAAATCCTGGCGGATCTGTAGGGAAAAACTGATGAACTCTGTGTACAGCACTGCTGTTGTGATAAGTTCCAGTTACGATATTACAATCAATACATATAGTATTAACTTTAAATATATCTACAGGATTATCGGAAATATATCTGCCATAAGGTTTCAGTTTTTTAGGTTTGAAGCCTAATAATTGTCCAATGCTATCTTTAGCAGTAAAATCGATTGCAAAGGTTGATTTTATTTCGCTCCTGAGTGTGTTATTATTAGCTTTAATACGTAGCACAGGTTCTGCTCGTTGTTGTACAATATTTTCTAGCACATCATTACCACTACCCGTTTGAGGAGAGGGTAGCTTAGGCTTTGTTAAATTACTTACACCGCCTATACCTAGTTCACGACGAATATATTGATTAATATCATTGACTTCATAAGAACCTTCGGGTATTTCAATTACACTAGGTTTACCGTCAATGTTTGTATAATGAAATTTATTATTATCTGATTCGATATTAGGTATAGTATTATATGCTTCAAAACTGATTAATCCTATAACGTATTCAGATTCAGAATCCAAATGTATGGATGGGTACTGAGCCGTGAGAACAGATTCGTTCCCAGACAGTGTAAAAGTCCAGGACATGTTTAATATTAGACAGCTTAACTAGAACTGATGCAAAACATCTGGAGGCTATTAATTTAATCCGTCAGCCAACGACCTCCTCTCAGAATATTATATATATTATTATGAGAAGACGTTGGTCATTAGATTACTGCTGCTGATCATATTGCACACACATGCCAGCCATGACATCCTCTGGCGTATCAGTTTTTGTAATAGCTTTACTAATATTTTTTGTTGAAGGTAATGACGAGAAAGAGATGGTTGTTAAGCACTTACATAAGTTTGGTTATCTTGAAAACGGTATCAACATTTCAAATTTGAGTAAGGTACATTTTAGCACGGCTTTATCTTTATTTCAAAAAGATTATGGTTTACCTGCAGACGGTAAAATTAACGAGGAAACTATTCAATTTATACGCACTCCACGCTGTGGAGTAAGAGACAATAGTGCCGACTTTACTCTTGGTACTACCAAATGGAAATATAACACTACTATAAAATGGCATTTTCCTACAATCCATATGAGCATATTAAATGTGACTTTGACTGCATTTTCTACCTGGGAAAAACATTCATCGTTAAAGTTTTCTCATGATGTTGAAAACCCAAATATTTTAATATCTTTCAAACAAGCTGCACATAATTATAGTTGGAATAGTAGAACTTGCATAGTTCCGTTTGACGGTCCTGGAAATATTCTCGCTCACTCGGATTTTCCACCACATAACGCTACAGGTAGCAGTGTTGTTGAAATACATTTAGATCAGAATGAAGACTGGTATTTTGATGGTATAGATAAACCTTCCAAGAATAAAGTAAGTTTATTTTATGTATTACTTCATGAAATAGGTCATACTTTAGGAATTAGACATTCCCATAATAAAGCTGCTATAATGTACACATATTTCGAATCTGCTCACGGAACAGATTTGCATGCTGACGATATTGACGCACTTCAGTCGCTATATGGGAAGCCTTTATCACCACCATCACAACCAACCCTATCAACAATAGTAACAACAAAAACTAAAACAGTAACAGCGAAAACAATATCATCAAAAAGAACAACTTCAGAACCAACTCAGAACAGAAATATTCCTCCAGCTCCAGCTTTGTGCAATATTGATGTAAATACGCTATTAATTATAAATAAACGTATGTATATGTTCTATAGGAATTGGGTTTGGACATCATCTCTAGCAGAAGATGAACATACTTTTGAGGGGCCTCTGTATATACCTGATTGGCTTCCGTTTGTACCGAAAAAATTTTCAAAAATCTCTGCAGTTTATCAAAGACCTCGAGGCGAAGTGGTCTTATTTATTGATAGGTTAGTTTATTTAATAGATTTTCCCAGTCTTCAACTTATACCAGGCTTCCCTAAACCTTACACTTCGCTTGGAATGGCTGATAGCAGCAGGATTCATGCTGCAGTAAATAGCTACACAGGTCGAACATATATCTTTTACGATGACAATAAATTTATCGAGTTGGATGAATGCACATTTAGACCTAAAGTTTACCGTCTAATTTCTAATAACTTTCCAGGTTTGCCTCCCAAGATTAATTCTGCATTTAGATACATGAACGGCTTGATATATTTTAAAAAGAAGAGAATTTACTTTGAATTTAATGAATTTACAAATACTATGGTTAGAGCTAATAAAAATGATTTGTTGTCATTGTTTAACGTAAGCTGTTCAAATACAAGTCTTTTACAACAGTTAAGAGATTTATTATCAAAATTACTATCCCTCGATGTATTACTAACAGACACGAGATATGAAAATGAGGATGATGATGAATAAATTTGTTGTAAATGTATGTAATTTTGTTATGTTACATCTCATCAATTGTAAATGTGCTTACTAGAAATAAAACAACTTTTTAAACAAATGAGTTTTATTTTTCTACATCCTATTTATTACAATTATTTTCTATAATACATTCTAATTTCTTCTTTAAAACTGGCTCTAGTACCAGCGACATTTTATCTATTCTATCCTTAAACCTCATCCTGTCGAGTGCGCACAACTGCCAGTAATTGTGCGGAAGGTCATCGTCATTTTCCACTTCTCTCTTATGGAAATGATAGATTTGAACAATAGGGTAAAATTGAACCTGCTTGCTGTTGCAGGTGTTGCTACGCCTAATCTTCTTTATTATACTGCTCCATTGACAGGGCATGATTGAATTGATCTATTAGGAGAAGGAAGAGCTGATCCTGCTGCTGCTGTCGCTGCTGCAGATCGTTTAATTGCAGGTGGAAAAACTGTGTTGACATATCATTTAATTTCTGATATGTCTCCACGTCCTTTTTCAACACCTCTAGCTTCGCCAACCAACGGTTAAGTTGCATTCTATATTCGTCGTACGGTTGAGGTTGGTAACTCAGGATGTGTGGTCGAGGTTGGTGACTCATGATGTGAAGTCTGTGCAAAAGCTCCTCGGGGTTAAATATCAAGTTACGAGAACATTCTCACGCAATGACTTCATACATTTAACTTGCAGGTCTGCAGATGTACAACTACAGCCATCTGGAAGCTATTAATTTCAATTACACGTGGTATTGTACAAAAACTGAAGACATAAATGTCCACAATTTACAGAATCATACGTTTGAAATGTCTGGTGATTATATTTAATACGATGACAGCTACCATCTTTGCTACTTGTCAAATATTTCACAATCTCTTTTGGCGGTTGTAAGTCTCCAAAACTATCAAAGTAAATTGCATCTTTCCTACGTTTTATGTAAGCTACCCAATGTGTGCCAAGATTCGTTTTATCATCTAAATTTACAATGCCACATTCTATATTGCGAACCTGTTTCGGTAAATCATCCCTCATAAAGATACCTCGAAAGTTTGGAATTTTTAAACGTTTAGCGTATGATTGTAAATCGATATTTGTCAAGGCGCGGTTTGGTAGCTGCATTACTAGTTTTTTGTCATGAACAATCCGTATCCTCTTTTATAAGGTCTTAGATATAACCCTTTACCCAAAGCGATTGTTTCCATCGTTTTATTATGTCTTTCAGACTCTGCTAATTGTTTCTTTGCAGACTCGGTATCTTTAACTGCCTTTGCAATTCCTGCAGCTCCACCGCTAAGAGCTCCTAAAGCGCTAAGAGCTGCAAAGATTGGAATCAAAGGTAAAATTCCTCCTGTTTTAGGTACAGGTATTACGCGTGGAGTTTTAATAATTTTTTTCCTTTTTATTTTATTAATTGCCTTAACAGCTATATTCGCAGCATTGCTTAAGTCTTGCTGCAAACGTCCTCGGCCTCCTAATTGAGATCTTGCTTTTTTCAAGACTTGATTGAAAGTAAGAGCACCACCACAATGACGTTTACCTTTTTTCTTTTTACCAGTTTGACTCTTTTTCTTTTTAGCCCCCATCCCCATCTTTACTTTCGCCTTCATAGCTGCAGTTACTCCTACAGCTGCAGCGCGTTCGCCTAAGTTAGCGTCTGAAGCCCTAATACGCTCAATAGCCTTTTTAGCTAAAATACTATCAGCTTTGTGTCGTTCCTCTATATTATCAGAATATTTTGAGTAAGCCAAATCGTGCTCGCGACACGCTTGATCTAATTTGTTAATTCCAGGATCTCCTCTTGCAATTCTTTTCTCTAGTTTTGTGCCTGGTCCGCAATATTGATATCCAGGTATGTGCAATTCGAAAGGCAATTTATTAATAAGCGTATTGACTACACCTGCACCTCGCCGTCGAATGACTGGTTTACTGTTTCGATGACGAGACATTTTATAGAACTGAGAGCTGGTTGATTAGAACCTTAATATATATTAAGCACATAGCTGTATTAGTATGAGTTTGCAATTAGTCGTCATGAAGGTAGTTAAACTAAAAAACAGCTTGTCAATAAAAAATCATGACGATAATCATACTACATCTCTAAGCAGGAGACACGGACCGTTGTTACCTTCCACAATACGATGCCTCGTTCTAGGTCCATCGAATTGTGGTAAAACAAACATCATTATTTCGCTAATAGTAGATGCTAATGGAGTACGATTCGAAAATATTTATATATATTCAAAATCGCTGTTTCAAGCAAAGTTTGAATATCTAAGTATGTTGTTTCAATTAATTCCTGAGGTTGGTTACTATACATACAGCGATGGTGCGAACATTGTACCGCCTGATCAAGCTAAATCTAACAGCATTTTTATTTTTGACGACATTGCTTGCGACAAACAGGACGTTATGAGAGAATATTTTAGCATGGGTCGGCATAAAAATATAGACTGTTTCTATCTTTGTCAAACATATGCATGTATTCCTAAACATATTATTCGTGATAATGCTAACATGCTGGTGTTGTTTAAGCAGGATGATCTGAATTTGCAGAAGGTCTATCGAGATCATGTTAATACCGACATGACTTATGAACAATTTAAAGAAATGTGTGCTTATTGCTGGAATAGGCATAAACACGGATTTTTGGTAATAGACAAAGATAGTGATTTAAATAATGGACGCTATCGTTATGAATTTGATTCGTATATATACATCTAACAATTCTAGTAATCTATTATTCGATAGATAGCTGTTAGTGTGTGAACTGGTCTGGTTTTGACCAGTTTACCTACCTATCTGTCCACCTGTCTAACTGTCTGTCTACCTACCTGTCTACCTGTCTGTCTACCTACCTGTCTACCTGTCTGTCTGTCTGTCTGTCTGTCTGTTTACCTACCTAACAGTCTGCCTACTCATCAATAATGAAAACGAGTACAGCAGCAGCAGCATCGTCAGAATTTATTAAAACTAAAAATATTATAAGACAGAAAGTTAGAGCTCTTAAAGAGGGTAATTTACAGCAACAACAGATCCTCGGAGAATTTTTTAAGCCTGTTACAGAAAAAGTGCAGACTGTTGTAGGAGAGATAAAGAAAAAAGAGCATCTTCCATCACTATCACAATTTACACCTTTCAAATTGAAAAAGCAAGTTAAATACAATTACGACGATGCTGATGATGATGATGATAAAGGGAAAACCAAATACGATTATGATGCTGATGAAGAATATATTTCACCAAAAAAACTTCCAAAATTGGAATTATTTACACCAAAACCGACTGATGAAGTATCGCAATCGCTATCGTCTGCTGAAGACGAATTTCAATCACCTCGCAACATAGAACCGCAAGCTATAAGTTCTATTTTTAAACAGTATGACGAACTTCCTAGAAAATATGCAAACAATTACCTTATAAAAAGACCTGAGCTTGGGAGGTATGGGATTAGATATGATTTTGATAAAAACAAATTTTATTTTGGTTCAGCTGAACTGGATATAAAGGGTTCAGATATAATTGTTCAGAATGTGTGCTATGAAGGTTCACCCGGTTTGTACGAATTATTATTTAAAAACGATCCTCAAATAACTCCAACTCGATCAGATATATCAAATTATAATGATATTATAGACAGAACAAATGCAGCACATAGAGATTTTGATAAAAATGCTCAGAAGGTAGGTTTCAACCAAGCGAAATATAAGAAATTTATAAAACCTGAACAGTCATCACCATCATCATCATCATCATCATCAGCAGCGCCATTAGCGATTAAAAAACGTACTGGTAAAGGTATGCAGCAAATGTATAAACAGGTTACCAATAAACCATTGGATTATGTTTACTGGGACGATCCGAATGAGCTAGTCAATCGATTAAAGTTACTGTATGCCTCTCAAGCAGCTGGTCACTCAAATCACAGAAATGAAATTGTTAGCATAATAGAAGAGTTAAAAGAAGCTAAAATTATTAAATAACGTCAGTTCAAAAATGTCGCGGGATAAGTTCGGTCGTCACATTCAGCACAAAAATCGTTACTATGGATCATATGATGATGATGACGACTTCGAATATATTGATCTTCAACATAAACGATTAGTCAATCTTGCACAACCTCTATATGAAGAAGACGCTGTCAACAAATCGTTCCTTAACAAAGAACTTAATAAGGTTATTTACCTACTTTCTGAACATCAAAAATCTGCTAGTACAAATATAGAAATAGCAAATGAAATTCTTACAGACATTCAATCTGAAATCGATCATCTCTACTCTTCTCTAAATCTAACTAAACCGTCGCCTAAACCTACAGTTGGTGAAACCGCGCCATTTAGAGGAGTTCAAAATGACTCGGAAGAAAAAGATATCGAAAATAAACAGTTCAATTAAGGCTCAGATAGTAGATGAGCTACATGAGCCTGCACGAATAAATTTTAGGAGACGACGTGTCATAGTAAAAGGATTAGATGATCTTCATCAAGCTGATTTAGTAGAAATGATACCATACTCTAAAGTAAATAAAGGTTATCGATATATTTTAGTAATTATAGATGTATTTTCAAAATATGTTTGGCTAGAACCTATAAAAACCAAAACCTC
Source organism: Agriotes lineatus (assembly GCA_940337035.1). Lineage (NCBI taxonomy): Eukaryota > Metazoa > Arthropoda > Insecta > Coleoptera > Elateridae > Agriotes > Agriotes lineatus. The sequence continues at coordinate 135,010 of CALNHX010002835.1, forward strand.
TAGGGAAGTTGCTAGAGCAACTGAAAAAATACTGTCTGAAAGCGGCCGAATTCCAAAGAACTTGCAAACAGATCAAGGTAAAGAGTTTTTCAATAAAGATTTTCAAACGCTAATGAATAAATATAAAATTAACCATTTTTCAACATTCAGCTCAAAAAAAGCATGTGTCGTTGAAAGAGTAAATCGTACACTTAAATCTATTATGTGGAAGATGTTTAGTTTGCAAGGTTCATACAAATGGCTTTCTCTATTATCTCAAGTCAGTCACACCTACAATCACAGAAAACATAGTACGATTGGTAAAAAACCTGCTGATGTAAATAAGAGTAATGAGCAGGAAATTCTCAATCAAGCCTATAATCATATAAAAATGACAGATTTAAGTAATGTAAAATTTAAGGTTGGCGATCCTGTGCGAATTAGCAAATATCGAACAATATTTGAAAAAGGATATACGCCCAACTGGACTAATGAAATATTCACAATCGATCAAGTTAAATTAACTAATCCAATTACCTATCTACTAAAAGATGCTTCAAATCAACCTATTCGAGGGTGTTTCTACGATCTAGAGCTTCAAAAAGTTAAATATCCAGACATACATCTCGTTGAACGTGTAATAAAACGAAAACGTAACAAAGTATTTGTAAAATGGCTTGGATTTTCAAATCAGCACAATAGCTGGATAGATGCTAAAAATATTGTGTAAATTACTCCATGCTGTGATGAGCCACATGTGCGATGAGTCATCATAACACATGTTACCACATGCTGTGATGAGTCATCGTAACCGCATGTTGCAAGAACATGTGTATAACACATGTTGAGGATAATTTTAGAAACATCTTGAGTGGTGCTATATAAACTCAGTATTTTGCAGCATTGTTATCATTCTCGTGTGTGCTTGTACCGTGCTCTAATAACATGGCAGATTTCACTGAAAAATTGTCTAAGTTGAACGAGATTAAAGAGTGGAAAAATGTTAAATACTTAGTTGTTCAAAATAAATATTTAATAATAAGTGTGTTTCGATGTTCTACAAGATACGGTGATAAAGTAGCTATTGAGCTACACGATTGTAAAGTCATATTACCAGCAAGATATGACTGTCTCACAGATGAGGATCTGCAACGACTTTCTGGTTGCTGCTACTACATCATATCTGGCAGAAAGTGTGGTAACAGTACTAAACTTTCCTTCGAGGAGATCGAAATGGCTGACCAGATCCAGGCCTTGCAATGAGGCTTTCCCTACTACTACTACTAGATGGCGCAATGACAACAACAACATCAACACCAACAACTGTTGTAATTTTTATTTTATCTAATACATTGTAATGTATGAAATAAAACACATATTAGAATAAAAAGCCTTTTATTTTTAATCTTTAATAATTATATGTATAAGTTTATTACCTAACTTAATTTTTAAATCTAGAGGCAGTGTTGGTTCAGAAAGTGTAAAACTATATGCTTGAGATGAAGGAGTTGGTGATGGGGGTGGTGGCGGCACCTGTTCCAGTTCAGGTTGTTGTAGTGGTGTCTTAAGATTTTGTGTTGAGCTTAACCACCTGATACAATTTATACAGCCGCAGCCCTCCACTTTTGGTATGTTAGATGGCCAGAAGTGCGGTTGTTCCATTGGAGGACTCCAACTATGATTTGAGAAGCAGTCTTTGATCATTGCTATCGTAGAACTAATATTTCTATGATATGATTTAGATAAATAAAAACATTTATATCTTTACAATTGTCTTGGAGTAAAAAATCAGGTGGTGGTGGTTAGCCTGACCCATTGAATTTTAGGATGACGGCAGAGCATCAATATAACTCGTATACGATTTTCTTTACACATTCACGTTTTAAATTCCAATTTTTTAAATACTTCTCGATTGGCTCCATCACATTGTACTCAAAAAAATCATCCGAGTCTGGGAGTCGTAGGTTTGTACTAGTTGTATAGAAGTCCGGATGTCCATCCAGCTTAACGGTAGCACTTATACGTTCGCTGCCAAACCAAGGAAATAACTCAGAAAATTCCTTGTAATATTTCCCATATGCCTGCCGCCAAATGCAATTTGCTGCAGGCATGTTGAAGGTACGCGTGTTGCTGCAACACTGACAGCCGAAATTGTGTCAAGAGGAGGCAATTTACCCCATGCTGCGATGAGTCATCATAACACATGTTTGCCACATGCTGTGATGAGTCATCCACATGTGCACGCAAATTTCCCAGACCCTAAGGTCAATCACCTCGCAAAAAATACCCCACACGTCTGCGCGACATCCGGTCATCATAACACATGTGGCCACATCTGTGATGAGTCATCCACATGTGCACCACCCAGACTATGACGTCACCCTAAGGTCAATCACCTCGAAAAAAATACCCCACACGTCTGCGCGACATCCGGTGCGTCCCAGACATCCGGCGCGCGCAAATATCACCCCTATTAACAACCTGCGCAGAACACATGCGCAGAGACACACTTTGGTCCAGAACCCGTCTAGTATTACTACTGAGTTGACTTAATACCGCCCGTATTGCAAAAGAATTCTATATGATATTTTAACAACATGATCATTAAATGTTGGATTTATGGATTGTTTTGACGCCTCACGACATTAGCTGGGCCTGCATTTTGAAATGTCCGTACAAGAGAGATTCACAGTCTAAAAATTGTCGAAAAATGATGTCCGTGTCCGTTTAAGAGAGTGTCCGTTTAATAGAAAAAATTCTATTAGTAAAGTTAATGCAAGTAAGTTGGTTCCCAACAAAATGTCCGTGAAAGAGAGGTGTCCGCTTATTAGAGGTGTCCGGTAAGGGAGATTTCACTGTAGTGATAAAGTGATATACCTACTACAAATTTTGTGTACGCGTAAAGTAAAATTCTTGCTTTTAAGCCAATGCCGTGCACTATTTATTTACACTCAAGCAGGGCAAAATATTGATTACTTAGGAATTGAAATGCAACACTCCTCTCTCGATTATTCAAGGTAGAGTTAAGGGTAAAAGATGAACAGATTGCAAAGGTCGTGGCTCTGGTATATAACAAAACTGTTTAACCTTGAGTGCAAATCAAACTACCATTTTGTGTTACATGTGTTTGGTAACATAATTTTTCTGAATCCTTCTTAAACCTATTTCGCGCAACTTGTTAATTTTTTTTAATTAAAAATTTCAGTAATTTCCGAAAAAAGAACTTGTGTAGATATAACCTTAAATTATATAATAATACTTAAAATTTTGTTTCATAAAGCACTTTTTTGTATAAATTAGCTCTGCTGCAGATATCTAAACAGAGACTAAGCACGTTAATAACTACTTTAACAATATAACTACAAGCACTTAATCAGTAAATTTTTCATAGCTATTTGCTAATAATAAACTGTTGGTTTATTTTAAAGTATTCACAGGATCTTAGTGCAACGTTAACCTAAAATGATTTATTTAAAATTAAAAAAGCATTCAATAATACAAGCCGTAGTTGGCTTTGATACTACAAATGGCACATAGTTTTACCTTTTCTAATATATACACTATAACAGGTGAGCGGATGGCCCAGCAAACAAATGCTCGCCTCTCAAATGGCCAGCCCGGGTTCGAATCACGGCGACTCTAAAGTTTAAAATTCGTATGGTCCCCGGCTACCACGCTAACACCTGTGATAGTCGTTAACCCCTAAGAAGGGAACTCTTTCTCACTTTTGCCGAGCAAGGCTAGCCACCTACCCGGTCTAAGGGCAAAGAGGACTCATAGAACCACTTTGTAGTTAAAAACAGGCCACTGGCATATAATAAGAGGAAGAAGATACTTGATCATACTTAACGTTAGTAATACCTATAATATAGAATATGCCAATTTTTCTAATTTAATGCATATCCAGTAGACCATGAAACTGAAAAAATATGTAGTTTTTACAGTCTAGTAGTTTTATACGTATTGCTATATACATTCAGGTATAGTGATATTTTTGTCTGTCTATGAATTATATTTTTATTTTATCAAGTTAATAGTGCCCTATTTAAGTTTAGAATATCAATAATTATTATATATGCTAGCTCCTGAAAAATCAAGGGTGGATTCCTGTATCTAGATTGCTTATTTCTGAAATTTGCTGTTCTAATTTTAAATATCAGTCCCATAAGTCAAAATAACTTATGTCAATTATATGTCAAACAGATTTGAAATTTTAAATGACAAATACTAAATCGTTTTACTAGTACAGAACAATATCAAAACAGTAAGTAATTATTTAATAACTAATTTACCTTTATAGTCTTTATTTCCTTTTCTAGTAATTATATTACTACCCAAGATCACTCAGCTTTCACTTGGTGTCAACAATGTTCTGGATGTCAACCAACCTGCTTCTCTGCGCCTACTGATCCAGCCTCTCAAGCACCTTCCTGCAATGGAAGCCCCCACTGACAGACAAAAAGTCCCAACTGCCCAGAATCACCAACTCAAACCTTCCCCACTGTATGCAACCAAACAGACCAAATCTGCAGACACCTACTTCCAATACAGCCTCTGCCAACTTCCTGGAACGTGCCTCCTTAACTGATGGTCCTCCTCTGAAACTCTCCCTTAGCACAAAACAGATTGACGTAATCTAATTTTATTAATGTATGATGTCAAATGTAATTCTCCAATAAACTTGACTTAGTATTTTACTCCAGTTATTTACATTTGTAGATCAATTCTGCTTGCCATTAGTTTTTTACCACATACTTGTAATCTTTCTTAGTTTTATGTCTTTAATTATTCTTCTCGGTTTCAATTTCATTTTTAACTTCATTAAGCCAATTTAGTATTTTACCTTTTTTATCATCCAAACATTTCTCAATAAAATTAGGGTTTATTTTAATTACACCAAATTATTTCAGATACATCTTTTTAAAATATGTTATTTCTAATTATCGAAACAAAGTGCTTAACGATATAATGTTTTTACTTTTTACACTCTATCTCATAATATTTGATTTATACTTACTATTTTTATAAGTTATTTTATAAGTCATTCCCTCCAAACCTTAATTTTTAAGATACTAGCTGACTTGGCAAACGTTGTTTTGGATTATGACATGATGGGAAAAACCCTTGAAACTATTAAGCACCGAATCATAAAAGTATGACTGCAAATAGAAGGTCGTACAGTGTATAGAAGACACACTTTCTTTATTTTCCAATTTTCCGGCTTTCCCTTTGGATTTTTCCGAATTTAATTTTTGCCAAACCACCTCGGGATTAAGACGAACAAAACAACAAAAAATCATCCAAATCGGTCAAATCGTTCTCGAGTTTTTGCTTTACTAACACACGGCGATTGATATTTATATACAGTGTGTTTCACTTTTCATGGGACGGTCATGTATCACAGAAAGTACCCAACCAATTTTGTTCAAATTTGCAAGGAATGTATATACTCTTAGTGCCACCCAGGACACAAGGACACAAGAATGGGTCCATAGGCGTGCGTCTTAGGACGAAAAAAGCGGCTACTTTTTCACAAATTAATATTAGCGATTTTTCCGGCAAAATTTTTTAACATAATCTTAATCCGCGCCTTTGAAAACCTTTGTGGCCAAATTTTCATGCAAAAATTCTTATGCGTTAGAAAGATATTAAAACGCAAACTTGAAAAATACTTTCATTTATTTCGTCATTTTTCGAATAATATCTGAGTTTTAAACATTACTTTAACTGTTTTCGTTTTTCTAAAGTGTGATTATCGCTAAACTATAGTTTTATCGCTTTTGTTAAATAATTTGCTTGGAATTATAATAAGAAATGTTTAAAACTCAGCTATTATTCGAAAAACTGCGAAATAAATTTTTATATGAAAATTTGGCCACAAAGGTTTTCAAAGGAGCGGATTAAGATTATGTTAAAAAATTTGGCACTAAAAAATCGCTAATATTACTTTGTGAAAAAGTAGCCCCTTTTTTCGTCTTAATACGGACGCCTATGGACCCATTCTTATGTGTCCTTGTGTCCTGGGTGGCACTAAGGATATATACATTCCTTGCAAATTTGAACAAAATTGGTTGGGTACTTTCTGTAATACATGACCGTGGCCATGAAAAGTGAAACACACTGTATATAGATTATATTATTTTTTAATCTATCTGCCTTTCAAACAGCCATACTCCACTCAATTACAAAATCTCTTTTACTTTCAATTTATAACCAAGTTAGATCAATATGTTTTTAGGTTTGTTTTCGAATAGCCAAATTAAAGAATTTTAACTGCAAAGTTTTGGTGCAACTGATATGTTGTAATTCATTGTAGAGTTTGGGAGCTAATCTAATTAGCTATTTATAGATAGCCTTCTTATTATTTTCGCTCACATTATTTTTTTAATAAATAATTACGTATTGTGAATTTTTTTTTAAATTCGTTAATAAACAAACTAAATTATTGTTAGTCAGTACCGTTTAGTTTACATAAATGAATAAAACTTGCACAACGAAAATAATCTTGTTTTTCAATAAAATATAGGTAATTAGTAGAGGAATTTGAAAACATCAATTACTATTATAAATGAAAGACGACTGCTGCACTAATGATCCTTATCTGCATTTAGTATCAACTACGGAATTTTGCCACTTGTACAGGTAGGTATGTGAAGCTGACCAGCTAAGCAACTAAACGGTACAAGGCGATCTTGCGTTTTGAAATAATGATCACCCTTAAGTTTCCTGAATAATTATTGTAATTAATTTCGCGAAGTGGAAAATGGAATATACATATTTTTGGCATAAATAATTTTTAACAAAATACGTTCAAAACATGAAAGCTTACAGAGCAATATTTTCATAGTTTGAGTTATATCAATCTATCCAAAACAAACTGCAAATACATAGGTACACTTGATTTTTTTATGACGATTTATACTTCGCTCGCTCATGGGCAGAGAGCGGAGTGGCGTCATAAATAATGTCATTTAAACTGACCCCATTGTAATAAGGAATTAAATAATTGGTATTCCATTATTCATTAATAATATGTAATTTTAGATTTTTTAGTATATCATTTTTTCTCCGCCAGGCACTGCATGTGTGTAAATTGCGCCCGATAGCTTGGCCACAAATGTCGTTTGTTTAACAAACACATTGATATGAATCGGTAAGCAAAAATTAAAACACAGGAATCTGCGGCGGCAACGTTCCTGGAAAGAACAATGAGGTATCACATCTGCTTGCTGAGCGCTCCGACCACCACATATTTTCCACGAATATTGGCCCAGAAACAGCGTAAGCTTTATACCCCAAAGTACAGAAAGTGTTGACATAAAGCACATACTAGCAACAACGAGTGATAGCCCCATAAATCATTCTGGGCCAAACACTCACCGCCCGAAAGCAATAGGCGACTCTGGACACGCAGGCATCGAAATTCGGAAAAATAATTAAAACAAATACATCACGACGATTGAGCTACGCGTATTTAGAGTTTACCGAAAGACAAAATTAAGCGCTTTCCAACAAGGGCAAACCCGTTCGTGTATAATTTCAATCTACCAAGTGCGCCTCAAAAAACCACTAAAGCGATTCAGTTTAAGCGACAACACAATGCGGCTGAAAGTGGCTCGGGAGCCTCGTCGTATCACAGCGGCCCCAATAAAATGTAGCAGCACGGATACAAGAATGAGGAATTCGCAGACGGCATCCGTCTGCCGGCGTAAGATTTAATTTTATAAATTAAACTAATTAAGCGGAGCATCGATCCAACCCCTATGTATGCGATATCAAAATGCAGTATAAATTACAGCACGTCCAATGAGCCCATTATGCACCTTGAACTAAGGAGATCGTCAAAACGTGAGCCTAAACCAACGCCGATTTTTGATACCAAAAGACTCCGAAGAAATTAATTCACGCGAAGAATTTAACATCAACCACCCCGAGTCTGGTATCAAAATAATCAGTACTTTTGCAGCAACACGACTCCTCAAAAATCAGGCCGTTAATTATTAGCGCCGCGAACTTCTCCACATACCCGAAGCATGCGTTCATCCCTCTTCCTTGAACCAATAGGCATCGTGAAAACACCAAACAAAGGTCTGGAGCCCTTTAAATAATCGGACAATGAGCAAACCAAATCACTCAGCTCCCAGTTTCGAGTCCCACCAACACTCAGCTAATGTTTTCTAGTCACACCAACACTCAGCTCCCAGCTTCGAGTCCCACCAGCAATCAGCTCTCCAGCTTGAAGAAAGCCACTCAGGACCCAGCGCTCCGAACCATCCGAGGACTTAGCTGCCAGAGCCATCCGAAGACTTAGCTGCCAGAGCCACCCGAGAACTTTACTGCCAGAGCCATTCGGCGACTTAGCTGCCAGTCCCATCTGAGGACTTAACTGCCAGAGCCATCCGAGAACTTTGCTACCAAAGCCACCCGAGGATATAGCTGCCAGAGCCATCCGAGGACTTAGCTGCCACAGCCATCCGAGGATTTAGCTGCCAGAGCCATCCGAGGACTGTGCTACCAGAGCCAACCCCGAGCTGCCAACTGCCCCCAGCCATGGATGCCCCAGGTTTCCAGCGTAAGCCCTGTTTGTCACCCAGTGGGTGTTCATTCCAGCAACCGCCGCCTTCAACGACCTTTTTTGCCGTATAGGACCAGCCGCCTCCAGGAGCTATTCGAACTGTCCCCAACGCCGCCTCCGGACTCTCCTCTAGCCCAAGTCGTCCGCACCCGGCACCAGGAAGTGAACCACCCCTCGAGTGAAGCCAGACTTTTGCACCCGGATCAAATCACTTTCCCTCCCCCCCCCCCCCCCCGACGCATGACCCACGGACACCGGACCCGGACAACAGCCCCGGCGCAATCGCTCCTAAGGAAGCCACCCTTCGGAGGAGCCCCCTGAGACAGCACTACGTGTACACGCCATTCGCCCTCCTCCGCCGCCGCCCAAGCTACCAACCTCCCCGCCCCCGGATCCTCACTTGGAACCTGAAGGTTCGCCTGACAGACGCCGAGGAGACCGAGCTAGAGGCTCTGTGGAAGGCCGACTGCGATCCCAGCTTTCCCCATCGCGGCCCCCGTTGGCGAAAAATGGACGCCACTTCTCTTCAACCACCGTCCCCTAGAGGCCGACCAGCGCCCGCGCCTCCTGAAGATGGTCCCCCGGTCCCGCTCGCCGCCCTCGCGAGAGCGCTCCGGGCGCACGCTTTAGCCACTGCCCCGCATCGCCCCCCGAAGGACTAAGCGGAACTAAACGATGACTATGCCGACACACCACCATTTCTTCCTATGTTGTCTTTGTTCTTTTGCATATATGTTACCTAGACCTTTTTTTAAACGTTTATGACAGTTCAGCATCAACTGCTATTCATGGCAGAGTTAATAATAAGTTATTTATCACACTGACATCACTGTTCACTAAAGTCATAGTATTGAGAACCAAGAGAGTAAAGTACTAATTATCATGAAGTAATGAGTTTAGTTCATAGGAAGTTTTGGATGTAATTCACTCACTGTCACTATTTAGTAAATCAACTGGCAGTTTACGTTTTAGTCTAATGTGCACTGATTTTTGTCCTAAGTTATAATAGTTCGCACTATCGCACTGGTTAATATTATCGTAAAATTTTGTAGTTGTTTGAGTAATAAACTGTTTTTTTGAGATTGGTTTTTGATGTGGCACTCCATATACTGCATCCATAAGTGAGAATAGGCCTTATTAAGGACGTGTACATTAAAGTCCCGCATTTTGTTCTGAGAGATGATTTTTTATTGATGATCGGGTATAGCATACTCAATCTGGAGTATGATTCCGATAATTTTTTATTAATATCAAGGCTCCATTTTAGTTTTCTATCGAAGTGTATGCCAAGATAGCGCACTGCGCTGTCCTTTGGGTTCCATTGAATAGGAGTGTCATTGATGAGTAGATTTGGGGGGTCTAGTGGTCTTCGGAGAGTAAAGATTTTAGCTTCGCATTTATTTGCGTTGATAGTGAGCTTCCATTTGCTACACCATAAGTTGGTTTAGTGTTTCTTGTAGGTTATTGGCTGCGTTATTAATATCCTAATCTTGGGTTATTATCGCTGTAGCATCAGCATACATAGCGATGCTTGAATTGTGGGGAGTGGGAATACCGGACATGAATACATTAAATAATATAGGGCCCAGGATTGATCCCTGTGGAACACCAGCTAGTATTTGACGCGTGGTAGAAGTGTAGGAGTTGACTCAAACCTGAAAGGTCCTATCAGATAGAACGGAGACAATTATCTTCAACAGATGTGGGGGAGTGTTTATCGTTATCATTTTGTGAACAAGCCCATCGATCCAGATCCGATCAAACGCCTGAGCTACATTCACAAATGCAATGAGCATCTTGTGCTCAAAGCCGTTTTCTATGATTTCTTCAAGTGATCATTTAACCGTGTGTGTATCGCTCGCTCCAGTAATTTAGATAATGTGGATAACAAGCTGATTGGCCGATAATTCGCAGGGTTGTTATGAGGTTTTCCCGGTTTAGGTATCATTAGTATTACTGCTCGTTTCCAAGCAATGGGAAAATATCCAATTCTTATGCATGCATTGAATACTGATGTAATATAGCATATGGATTTGTCAAGCAAGTTTTTAAAAATCTCGTTTGGTATTAGGTCAGTTCCTGGCGCTTTTCTATTTTTAAGTTTCTTGATATACGACTTCATTTCTGCTTGCGATATGGGGTCAATGAGTGTGATGTCAGCTGAAACTGTGTTGTTTAGGACTATTTGCTCATCAGCAATTACCTAGACCTAAGTATAATCTGTAAATAACAAGAAATATAATAAACTTATGACCTCTATATTAGATCCGCCATATTAAAATTTTCGGATTTGATTTTCCTCATCAACCTTAGGTCGCATAGAATGCTTTGTCTAAATTTCTGGTTTGTAGGTGATCTTCTCCTTTCACTGGAGGTTGGCGACCATCATATGGAACTCCTCTCTATCTTGTGCCAAGTGTATAAGCGTGCCAGCATGTCTGATATTGAACCAATCGTGTAAATTCCTGAGCCTCGAAAATCTTTTGCGTCCTATGCTTCGCTTCTCTTCAATCTTTCTCTCAACAATTAATTGTAGCCAGTTATATTTGGTGTTTCTAAATATGTCGCCAAAGTATTCTGCTTTTCTTTTCTTTATTGTTTTTACAAGCTCTTGTTCTTTATTCATTCTTCTGAGAACCTCATTATTAGTCACGTGATCAACCCATGGAATTTTTAATATTCTCCTATATAGCCACATTTCAAACGACTCTATGCATGACATAGTTCGTTTTTTAAGCGTCCATTCTGCGACGCCATATAAAAGTGTTGACAAAATGTAGCATCTAGTGACCCTCCATCGAGTTTCTATATTTAAATCTCGGTTGCATAACACCGATTTCATTTTACTGTAGGTGATCGGAAAGTGGCAAAAAAGTATGTCACTTTTTTGTGCAACAGGCACGACTGGATTTTATATACATTGATAATGATTTCTAAAGCTTCTGGGGGTGATCTAGTAGTAGTAGTAGTAGTATTTTTAGGGAGACTCCGGCGAGTCTAGCAAGTAGGCCTTTATAGGCTTTTTTTGCCAACCCCATGAACAAGGTCTAGACATGCAGAGTACCAGGTACCTTAGTTCTACTTACAATATTGCCGAGACTAAGGAGTTCCAACCTTAGCAAGAGATCTTTTACATGCTACACATGGTAGTAACATGGGACCCACGGCTTTACATCACTTTCGAATGATGGCATTCTGTAGAGGTTTTCATCCGCATTTTTTTATTTTTAAACACCTCATCGGGATCGGGAATCGAACTCTCGACCCTTAGATCAGCAGCCAAAATGCTTGCCACTTTGCTATGGAGCCCGGGGTGATCTAACACGTACAGCAACCCAAACAAGTACGCTGCTGCATTTTGCATAGTGAAAGTCGTCTTTTTTTAACGAAAAATCGTAAAGAAGGTAACACTTTTTTAACTATTTTCGAGAAATTGTGAATTGTCAATTTGACAGTTGTAAATTCTGAAGTCCTTTCGACCAAATATCGAGTTACAAAGGATCATTGTGCCAAAAAATAACGTGTACAAGACGGATCTCAAGTTACATACATTATACATTACAATACATTACATTTATTATAAGTATGTGCATTTTCATTTTTACTTTACGCGTTGGTTTCTATATGAAAAGTATCTTTTTTCTGTGATCCCGCAGTATATACCTCTGCTTATTTTATTACAAAAATTTCTTTTTGTGCAAAGTTGATTTTTGAGGACGTAATTACGGCTACAAAATTAGTTTTCGCGGCCGATACTATATGGCTGCCGTTGTTATTAGTAATGGCCGCGAAAACGAATCTCGCGACCGCAACCTTATCGACACGGTTGCACAAAAAATTGATAATATGTTTTTGATTATAATATATACTGCGATTGCACAAAACATGTTGTATATGCCACGTTCGCAAAATGTTTGGTGTCCTCTGATTAATTTGGCGTACTCTTCTTCGTCTCACCGCCCAACATTCCTGGCTACGCCAGTCATTTCGCGACCTAGGTATACAAGTAGCTATTATCTCTATACGAATGAACCATAGAGGTATGACCCGCACCGCACTTCTTGATTCGGCAGTTGAACTATGTCACTATTTATTTTTGCCTCAAGAATATCTAACATATTACAAATAATAACTGTAGGTGTATACTGGGTGACCGGTTTCAAAACCGAACATAGCAGAAGCATGATGATCACCAGGTTACCAGAAACATTTAATTTAATTTGAAAAACAAGGATGCCTAGATCAGAATTTTAAATTACAGGAATGCAGAAAGCTGAAAGTCCTTTAGACATCAATTACGTTAGACACATCATTTGTTTACTAAAAATTTAAAATTTGTTGGTTTATACTTAGTGCTACATTTGACACTAACATTGAGCTATGTTGAAATGTTTTTCTGCAGCCGTCTTAAAAGTCATCACATTTAATACCAAAATCTGTAATTGAAGTTGACGTTTTTCTTACTGATACAAAATATATATGTTATTAGGCAACACTTTTAGTTCCTAGGATTAAATTAGCTATTTATACAACAAGAGGTAAATGCGATACTTTTTATCACCAGGCGGGGGATAAAGACGCGTTTACCTCGTGTTTTATACAAGATTTTATGGAATTCTATGTTTTTTGCTGTTCTTCTCTTATTTTACTGCAAGAAATATTATTCGCTATTAGTGATAAAAAGTAATATTCATTTTGACTCTAGTTGCAAAAAGTAAAAACAATTTATCAGTAGTTCCAAAAAGATCGACTTTTCAAAATCATTTTGAATATTTTGTACTATTATTCGTTGCAGAACAAATAGTATGTATTATTCCTGTTAAAAGTGCCTCTGTTTGACTCGCAATTTTTGCGTTCGCTTGGCTATGCTGCGCTACGCCTCGGAAATGCAAACATAATTGCTTGTCAAAGAAAGCGCCACTTTTAATCCTAATAAAATAATATACTATTTTACAATAAAAACTACTTTGTATTTTAATCAAAATTGTGTTGTTATTTCTCACCTCAACTACGATCTGATACTTTCAGAAAAAGATTGGCTTAGTTGTTAGACGTTTTCTAGGAACCAGATAGAGAAAGCGGCTTTTAAGTTTCCGCCATAATGTGGTTTGCCTCTGTTTTAATGACTTCATTACAGAATCGTTCAATGGGCAGAGACATTGTGGGAGATAACAAATAGCTAAAGTGTTTATCGATATTTATTGTGAGTCTAAATATGCGTAGAATTAATCTTTCTTGGCGACTTTTTTTTTGGAAGATACTGTGAAAATCAAAGAAAAGTCATAAATATTGAGTGTTAGGGCTATTTGGAAATTTGTTGCGAATATTTTGACGTTTCATATGGCACGACGCGATAACCGCGTCTACCGGCGTATTGTTAATCAGTGTGCAGAAGGTGATATAGGAGGATAGGGGCTTTTAATTAAAAGGGCAACTGTAAAAGTGACCGTGAATACCAAAGTGACAGTGCTAGGTAAAAAACTCCAGCGAAATTTTGCTACAGAGCCATTTTTTTGGGCGAATTAATAACAACGGTAAAGCGAAGGTCACGTCACCCGCCAGTACAGGATTTCAAAACAAGGTCGTCAGTTTTGATAAACAAGCGGGCCAGATTTTAAAAGTGAAATAATAGCACGGTTAGTAAAAAGGTCTATTCAGACTGGCGGTTGCGGCGCGGCAGCGGTTTGGTAGCCTCGCGCATTCCTGGAGGTTTTTAGATTAGTTAGTATTCATACTGAGCGCGTTAGTTCGACGGTGAGTTTATTTGCAAGCGGCGTTCGGAGGCGTGTAGGTTACAAATCTATAAGTTTTTAAAAAATGTTTACAAATAGTTCAGAGAGTTCCGATGAAGAGTGGCCGATTTGTCTGAAAATTGAGTCTGCCATTACTCTTAATTCTAAACAAGTTTTCTTAATACTTTTTTTGATATCTCTTCTAATAAAGGTAGTTTAATCTTGGAATTTTGTTTTAATTTGATTCTAAAAACACCATGTTTATGAATTAATTTGAATGACTTTCTCAAAATCTTGGTTTAAGAACAAGCAGGAACGATTCCTAAAATATTAACACTAAACTCGAAAATGTTTTGTCATTTACACATTATGTGAACTCAATCTGCGGACACACTGCATATTATAAAGTAAAAACAATTACAAATATTGAACTTAAAATAATTATTTTTATTGGTTAATAAAGAATAACGTAAACACACATAATATTACATATTTTAATTTTTGGTTTGGAAATTAACTATTAATAAATGGTTCAATCAAATTTATTTTTATGCGCGTTTCGTTAGCATTGAAAAGCTAACTTTTTGAGACGTTTACATTAAGTTTTAAAACAGTTACTTATAGTCCAGTAAAATGGTGTTCAAAAAGAGCTTAAAGTGGAAAGTTCTGGTGTAATTGTTTTGAGTGACTTACTTTATGTTTTTTGGGGTACTGAACCAGAATCTGAAGTTGTCCAACAAAATATTTTTCGGCAAATATGAGAAATCATAAAAAAACCACTAACAATAACAGTTTTTTTGGTTATTGGCCTATAACTTGCAAAGTAAGCTTTTTACACAAAAGATGATCCTATATTAAAATAAAGACGAAAAAATGTTATACAATTCATGTTAGTATTATTTGTTTGTACGAAATATGGTTTCCGCACTAAGAGGCGTTGAAAAACTGCCGAAAATCAGTAATTTTGGAAAATAGCAAAAAAGATATTTTTCCGTTCATAGCACTAAAATTAAGTATTTCTCTGTAAATATTATTCTATACTTTGAAATAGCAGATAAAATACTGTACAATTTATGTGTATATATTTTTTTCGGACCTTCAATAGTTATGAGAAAAGCAATGACGAATGCATGAAGTAGTCAGTCGCCTCCTTATTGAAGACATATACTTAAATGCATCATTATACGTCTGCGCAGATATGTAAAACATTAACCTCAGGTTATATAGGTGCAACAAAAAGATAAACAGCGATTCATGGTTGATTAATATGAAAACTGTGCAATGTAAAACAATACATATAACATAGGTATATAGGTAGGTATTTTATAAAACGCTTATTATTAAATGATTATTGACAGTGAAGTGAAACTCGTCAGTCAAACCAAGACCTCTTGATCAAAGGTTCCATGATTTCTGCAGGGATCCCTTCCAGTTCTTCTACATCTAAAAAACAAATTAAATATAATTAATGACTTAGTTTTAATTGTTTGAACATTGAATAGTTGTATTAGGATACATATTTTGAACACATAAATAAAAGTGAATGAGTGAAAAAATAAAGGTAAAATGGAATTATTTATGCATAGTTACCTTCATGTACTTCAGGAGGTTCCGGCTCATCCCCGCCTTCTTCGATTTCAGTAAGAGGGATGTTATTGCAACTGGTTTCGCAGTTCACACACATATTGGAGCACTTGAGGCCTGCTTTTTTCATCCACAGTTTTTGTGACAGGTATTCTTGCATTTGCAAGAAATAAGTCTTAAAACGGCTTGAGGTGCTGGTTACTGGCTTCATACCATCTGTGGTTTTCTTTCAACCCCATTGTTCAGGATCTTCTTCATTCCCAAGCCAGCCTCGGCTGGTCGAAAGTGTTCACAGATGCTTGCTGATTCATAGATTTTCATTGTTCTACGGAAGTGAGTAAAGCTGTATATATACTGTTGAATCGCTCGGTGGAGCATTGATAAATGGCACGCAAGCAACAAAGGTTGTGTCACAAAGGAGACCACTTGTGGTTTGCTCCATGAAACCACTCCATCCTGGAATGCTGGGCACATCTTTCCACTTCATCTAAAGCCAAATTAGGTCCGCCAAACAGGGTGTGATACTATCGGATAAAACAAAAAACTTTTTGAAATCCTTTAAGCTAGGAGAACCTGCTTTCTCAAAAAATTTCAAGGAAACAGCACCCATCTCGCCAACTAGTTGAGCTGGTAGTATTTTCTTCACTCGGACAATTCTCTGATCTGGAGCAATAGCATTTCTTGGGATTATCAAATGTATACACCCCATTGCATGAAAGGTATTATATCCATCCAGTGTACGAGTGTTAAAATTCGTGTTGTCATGAACGGATTGATGGAAAGGTGTGGAGTCTATTTGTAAAGATGGTCTCATGATTACTGACACTTCCAAACGAACAGCTTCAGATTAAGAGGTGCAAAGTGCCAAAGCTGACATAATATCAATTAGTTCTCGTGACCCATACTTCTTATAAAAAAAAAGCTGATAGTCCAATTTGTCAGGCTGAAACAAAAGAACTAGGTCTAACAGCGCTAATAACACTGTGAAATGGCAAACACTTTTTTTTCATTTATCACTGTTCTCACGGTTCTTCTTCAGTATCAGCATTTCAAAGAAAAGTTTGAGAACCCAAGAAAGACGCTGGAGGGGGATAATCATCCACGACAAACGCTACAGATCTTATCTCTTCAAAAATTATAACAGCCGCTGTTTCAACTAATCGAAGACGTTTTTCGGTGTACCACGCATCTGTCAAAATCCTATGGCCAGTATGTTTGAAACATACGATCGTATTCTGTTTAATCTTTGATATGATTACATCCTCCCCATTTCTCTCCAGTAGATGGTTTATTACTGTTTTCCATTGGGAAATGTATTCACCCTCTGTCTGAGCTATTAACTGGTCTAATGAAGACTGACATTCCTCATCACTGTTTTCCATAAAAGTAAAAATGTTCTCCCAATTTCTTTAGCATAAGAGCCAACCTTGTTTTTCACATCAACCTTGGGCTTACCAATGTACAGATTTTTTAAACAGTTATTATAGTACTAACAATCAGCAGCAATATGTGTGTTAAGTGTTTCATAAAATTTTGCCGCCTCGCTTGCAGTTGTGCATTGTACTATGCGCATTTCAGCACTTCTTGGAGCGCGCCTGCCCTCGCCACTTAACCTCCGTCAGTCAACGAGATTGGACGCGAGCAGGTCCACTCTGAGAAACGCTAATTCATTGTTTAAATGTTCAAATGTTCGTGTGTTAATTTATTGCAAATAAATTACCTACTTTGCTTTCAACGAGTGTATAATTTAGTGAAGAATAAATCAATACAGTCCACTACAGTTCAACTCGAGCTCGCAACCAGAAATTTCCAACATAGCGGAAAACTGGGAAGCTCCCCCACATTGGTCCTCCGATCCGAATTAGCAAAGTAAATATGGTCCATCGTCCCGGATTCGCAGCCTAAAAAAGGTACTACGAGCCCGAAATAGCAGCCCAAATTGCTCAACAAGGCAACAAGGCAAGTACAACACGCAGTTACATTCAACCCTAACGAGGAAGGAAGAGAGCATATGCGGTGCTATCAACGTGGAAGCGAGAAAGCCAACCGCCGAGTCACAACTTGCAGGTGTGCAGCCAGCTGCTGGCGCGGAAGCTCGACGGCAGTTCAAACCACAGTAACGAAAAAGGCGGCACATACACCAATATCAATGTAAGCCTAATTTCCTTTTTTGCGATTTCCTATGCATAAATTTGGTTTTCCATCATCTGTGTATGCATGTGCTTAACTTTATCTGCGTATTATTGCATAAACAAATGTTTTATGAGTCATATAAACATTTTAATTGCGTATAATGCCAAGTTGTTTCGTCTGTTCGTGATTACAGTATCCCCTGCATTTTTCAAATTGCAGTCGAATTATTCACAAGTTAATCTCGCGTTGTACCAGGGCCGTCTTTGCGTCGTAGCGCCAAGTTAATTTCGCGTCGTTATCAGGGCTGTCTTTGCGTTGCAAACAAAAGTCGCCGTTGGCGTACGAAAGTTGTAAATCTGTTAAACTGTTTTAATTTCAACAATTATGGATCCGCTTGTAAGAGCACGAAGCTCTATCAAAGGCAACGTTACGCGTTTCGCAAATTACGTGCAATCTTTGCAAACAATTCATGATGAAGATCAATTCTTATCTAGCGCTCAGATTATTCAATTGCAAGAAAGATTGAATGATACAGCCACCTTGTTATCAGAATATTATGCGGTTCATGAACAAATTTTAGAAACCAGTGAGGATGCAGAACCTGAAATGCAGCAACAAGTCGAATTTGAAGACTCTTATTTTTTGCAATATCACAAGCTAAATATTTGATTAATGAATACAACAAATAGTCTGATGTTGCACCAGATCGTTCTGGATCTCCTAACGGTAGCGTGAGATCAGCGCATTCAAGCTGCAGCTCGCATTGCAATACTCGAGCTGTACGCCTTCCTACCATCTCGATTCCTAAATATTCAGGAAACGTGTCAGAGTGGTTGGAACTTCGTGAAATTTTTATTAGCTTAATTCATGAGAATCAAACGCTAACTAATATTCAAAAGCTGCATTACTTAAAGGCTAGTTTACAGGGTGATACAAGCGAAATTATAAAAAGTTTAGAGTTTACTGCGAGTAATTATATTCTATTTTCCTTAGCAGAGAATTTCGGCTTAGACCGCGTAGTATTTGTATATGAACACCCAGCATTTTCTGGCTTAATGTGCCTTGCACCTTGTGAAGTCGAGCAAAAACCCGCGCGATGGCCATGCTCTCTGGTGGCTCGTGTTGTTTGAGTATCTTGAGAACGAGGATACTTAGGCAGATTTGGCCGTTTTGCTGTTTGTGCATCCATATTCACTAACGTTTCGCAAGTCGTACGACTTTCACTCTGATGATGCAAGCTGCAAGGTCTTGCGAAACGTTAGTGAATATGGATGCACAAACAGCAAAACGGCCAAATCTGCCTAAGTATCCTCGTTCTCAAGATACTCAAACAACACGAGCCACCAGAGAGCATGGCCATCGCGCGGGTTTTTGCTCGACTTCACAAGGTGCAAGGCACATTAAGCCAGAAAATGCTGGGTGTTCATATACAAATACTACGCGGTCTAAGCCGAAATTCTCTGCTAAGGAAAATAATTCGAGTAACTGCGAAAGCCTCAAACAGTACAATTATATTCTAGCTTGGGATGCATTGTGTAATCGTTACAATGATCCAAAAATTCTGATTCATAACCACCTCAATGCTATTTTCGAACTTGAATCGTGCAGTAAGGAATCTGCAACTAAATTACGTACGATTAGCGATATGTTATTCAAACATTTTACAGCAATCAAATCATTAGCTACCGAAAGCGAGCTTCTTGATGTTGTTATCATTTACGTCGTTTCTAAAAAACTGGACCCCACGACATTTCGTGAATGGGAGGTCCTTAGAAACCGGTCAAGTTCTGACCTGCCTAATCTTGACGAGTTCAAGGAATTTCTGCAAAACACAGCAAATCTTCTAGAAACTCTAGAAGTAAAAAATATTAAGCTTGTACCCGAAAGGTCTTCTAAGGTACATTCGAAATCATTTGTGTCAGGTACCTCTTCGTGTCCATTTTGTAAAGGATCTCATCCCTTGTACAAATGCGATCAGTTTGTCAAGCTGTCTTCTCTTGACAGAAATTCAAAGGCAAAAGAGCTCCGTGTATGCCTTAATTGCCTAACTCAGGGTCACCTTTCGAGCCGCTGTAGCTCCAAATATACGTGTAGAAAGTGCAAATCAAGGCACAACACCCTTCTTCATGGGGATAAATCTCAAAATGCTTTTTCTAGTCAACCAGGATCTGCGGTGTCAGCAGAAACCCCTGTTGAAGTAAATCAATCGATTTTTGCATTCTGTTCGAATGCTTTGCAGGTACTCTTACCTACGGCTACCGCTAAACTCATCGCTGATGATGGTACGCCTCATGTTGTGCGAATCCTGCTGGATTCCGGTTCCCAATCGAACTTCATACGTTCAGATTTGTGTAAAAGGCTGAAGCTTCCAATTCGCGAAGTCAACGTTACTGTTTCTGGCTTAAGTAAAGCTATTTCTCATATCAAAGCTAGGTGTGATATCAAGCTGCAAGCCCCTCACACCTCATACAGTATTGGTCTATCCTGCCTTGTTCTCGGTGAGATTACAGGTACAACCCCAAGTCTTCGCTTCCAGCGAAACAGTTACAAGGTTCCTAATAACATCAAGTTATCAGATCTGTCCTATGACCAACCGGGCACCATCGACATTCTGATTGGTTCGCCCATTTTCTGGCAGCTCCTTTGTATTGGACAAATTGGTCTAGGCCCAAATCTTCCCATCTTCCAAAAAACTCGTTTTGGCTGGATTGTTTCTTGCCCTACAGGCCCCCCTTCTGCGTACCCTGTACAGTGCAATCTTAGCACGATCCAGGATGCTTCTGACCCCATTGTTAGGTTTTGGCAACTCGAACATTACCCAGAGGAAAAGGTCCGCACAAATGAAGAGAACGCCTGTGAGGCACATTTCGTGCAAAATACTCAACGAGAAGCGAATGGTCGATTCGTTGTCTCTATCCCTCTCAAGAAACCTGTAGAGGTATTGGGTGATTCATTGCAAATCGCTCAGAAAAGATTCTTATCATTAGAGAAGCGGTTACAAGCGAACCCTGACTTGTCCAATCGCTATTCGAATTTCATGAATGAATATTCTAAATTAGGTCATATGTCCGTTTCAAACCCTAATTTAAATGAGATAACCAAGGTAGCCCCTCTAAATCCCTTGACAATTCCGAAGATCGAGCTCTGCGGAGCTGTTCTTCTAAGTAAACTTTCCGTGCAAGTCATAAAGGCACTAGATTTGCCCATATCTAGAATCGGTTTGTGGACCGATTCCACAATAGTGCTAGGATGGTTGAAAACCAGTCCAAATCTTTTTAAAACCTTTGTGTGCAACAGAGTTGCAGATGTTCAGCAACTCACTTCTGATGCCACGTGGACTCATGTTCCTACCGCTTCGAATCCTGCTGATCTTCTCACTAGGAGAATCCCTCCTTTAGTCTTAAAGGAATTAAGTCTTTGGTGGCATGGTCCCGCCTGGCTAAGCGAAGGTGAGGCATCTTGGCCTACTTCCAGACATGTTCTTGCTGAGCTTCCAGAATTCAAAAAAGAAGTTCAGAGTTTTTCTGTAACCTCTGTTGAACCATTTCCGTTCAATCAGTATTCAAGTTTGGCTCGATTACAACGAGTTACAGCTTATTTCTTTCGTTTTTATAACAATGCGCGGACCCCCAAAGCTGATCGTCTTTCTGGGCCCCTTTCGACAGATGAATTGCAATCATCCCTTGTAAGGCTTGCAAAGGTTTCACAACGCGAGTCATTTCCTGACGAATTTAAGCTGTTGTCACAGAACAAGCCTGTGCAACAATCTTCTGCTTTGATATCCTTGAATCCTTTTCTGGATTCCAAGGGACTGCTAAGAGTTGGTGGTAGGGTCTACAACTCTCAATTACCTTTTGACAAGAAGTTTCCTCTAGTGATTTCTGGCAAACATCCATTCCTAGTTTCACATGAGCATCTTCGCCTTCTTCATGCCGGACCTCAAATGCTGTTAGCTAATCTCAGAGAACGATATTGGATTACCTCTGGCAGAAATATAGTCAAGCAAGTGGTTCATCAATGCTTGCGGTGTTTTAGATTTTCTCCTAAGCTAACCGAACCCATAATGGGAGATCCGCCAGCCTCTCGTATTCAATCATCGCCCCCATTTCATACGACTAGTATCGATTATGGTGGACCGTTCATGATAAAGGATCGCAAGGGACGTAGTTCTAAACTAGTAAAGTCTTACCTTTGTCTATTCGTGTGTTTTGTCACAAAAGCAGTGCACCTTGAATTGGTCGCTGACCTTTCTACTGAAACCTTCTTAATGGCTTTTTGCCGGTTGGTAGCTCGTCGAGGCAAACCGCTCCATGTCTATTCAGACAATGGCACTAATTTTGTCGGCGCTAATTCCGAATTAATCGAATTAGGCAATTTTCTTGCGGAACAAGGCCTTTCTATTTCCGAATCAGTCGCGAACGACGGAGTAGCTTGGCATTTTATACCCCCACTTTGGTGGATTGTGGGAGTCCGAAATTAAGTCCTCTGAACAGAGATGCCTGAGAGGCTGTGTCAGGACTCCGTTACTTTGCGCTGATTCTATCCCTAATTTTAAGCGCGTAGATGAGACTGCATCTACGCTTTAAGCCAGCTTAGTCAATGGCACTTAAAGGGACGACGGTTAAACCACTTCTGAGATGCAGCCTCACATCTCGACAGTATTATGGCTTGGTATAGAAGTGGCGACGTAGTGAATGAATCAAACATTAAATGCAGATTCATTTTTATTATGAAAATAGACTAGTATTTATACAAAACAAAAAATGCTTAACGCAGTAACATATCAAAGTTCATATATACAGTTTACTAGGACAAAGTGTTTAAATTACAAAACAGCAGATAAGCAATTTGTGCAGTTTTTATTTCCTGCTAAAGCGAAGGTCGCCCGTTGAACTTACTACTGTAGGTCGGTATTATGCAAGGAGTGCATAATTGCATTTTCCTGGTCTTTAACTCGTATGATTGTGTAATAACACTGGCTTTTAAATTGCGAATAATGTTTCGTAAATTTGAACTGAAATATATAGTTTTAATCTAATTTAAACATATTAAATTTAGTAATTGGTGATTGCAACATTAAATAAATGGGAATTGCATTTAAAAGACATGCAACTGGATTTCGTAAATTTTAGAAAATTTATGTGTGTTTAAATCAAGTTTAAACATATTGCCAATTTTAGGCCGAAGAAAAAGAAAAGGAAAACTATATTGTTTCTTCCACATTAAGGGTTTTTAAAAGATATTCTTCTACGGATGACTGGCGTTGTTTGGATTGATGCTTCCTTCGGTTGATCCTTTTCCGAATGTAGTAGAAAGCTCCTATTAGAATAGCGGCTCCCAATATGCTGCCGGTGATCCCGCTGGATAGATAGGAGTGGTATCGGATGGTTTCCCATGTTACGTCTTTTAGACGCTGTTGATGATTCTTCTGGATAGGTAGTAGCGATGTCGGATGCTTCTCCATGCTACTTCCTTCAGATGAAGTTGCAGGTCTAACCGAGAGGGTTGTAAATCCTCGAAGTGGTTCGGTTGCTGCAACACTGGCTCCTTTGCTATTTCTGTAAAAGAGCTTTTGTGTTATTGTGTCGTTGACTATGTTACCAATTGGTTTGGAACATCCTGCCAACGTCCATCGGCTGCCTCTTCCTTTGGAGACGAACATTATATGAGTGCATACGATAATTAATATCACTCTTGCCGAGGTTAGCTGTTTTAGAGGATGCCGCATCGGTATTCCACATTGCGAGTCTTCGGTAAATTCCCTCGCAGACTTTAATAAGCCGTCTTCTTGATACCCTCTTCTACGAGGGGCTAAGTGCTTAGCATTGTGTTTACTGTTTCCTGGACTTGTTGCTGTTAGTTCTTGAATCCACCTTCTATTAGGCGTAGAATATTTGGTTTCGGATTTTTCATTTTCTGAATTCCTGGCTGCTGCCATTTCTAGGTTCCACCCTACACCGGGTGCTAAGTATTTAGCGAACTCGGAGCTTGCTGTATCTCTTGATGCCATTTCTTGATGCCACCCTTCATTGGAGGAGAAGTGCTTGAGATTTCTTCGGTACTGGGAACGATCGTGTGCGGGTGATGTTGGCCGAAATTTTATCTTCAGACTTTGGTTCCTACGATTTTTTGTTAGTTGTTAGTAATGGAATAATGTTGCCATTTCTTGTAACCACCCTCTATTGGGGGAGAAGTGTTTGGTACCGGAATTTTCATTTTCTAACTTGTTGGCTGCCATTTCTTGGAACCACCCTCCACCAGGTGTCAAATTTTTCGTGAACTCGGAGGGTTTCTCGTTTTCTACAGTTCTTGTCGCTGTTTGCTGATACCACCCTCCACTAGTTGCTAAGATTTTAGTGGACTCGGAGGGTTTCTTGATTGCTGTAGTTATTGCTGGAATTTCTGGGCTGCTTCCACCGCTTGGCGTGAAGTGTTTGACATTGGATTTTTCTTTTTCTGCATCCCCTGCCGACAAGTCTTGGTGCTGCTCTCCACCGGGTGTCGAGTTTTTAATGGAGTCGGAGGGTTTTTTATTTTCTGCAGTTATTGCTGCAACTTCTTGGCTCCATCCCTTACCGGGTGTCAAGTTTTTAGTGGACTCGGAGGTGTTCTTGTTAGCAGCAGTTATTGCTGCAACTTCTTGGCTCCATCCATCGCTAGGAGCTGCTGTCGAAGCATCTGGAGGAGTTCCAACGATTTTTTCTTGGCCTGCAATTTCTGGACTGCATCCACTGCTTGGAGCTGCTGTAGGAGTTTCAACGATTTGTTCGTGGCCTGCAATTTCCTTTCCTTTCTGTCCATCGACTTTGTGAATGGGAACTTCCTGAATGGGAACTTCGTGGATGCGGACGTCATGAACGAGGATTTCGTGAGTGAGGACTCCGGAAACTCCATTCACTTGGTGATTTTCTTGTTGATGATAAGATGCTATTTTTTCACGTTCGATGATAACAGGATGTTGAACTTCCGTATTCTTTATATTGGCAGCTGCGATTGCTCGTTCTTCCGCTGTAGGATCGGTTGTTAATATTTCCTTCACCTGCTGGATTGTTACTCCTGGGATGGATCCATTTGATGCGGGATGAATCTCTTTAACTGTCTCAATAAATTTTTCCTTGCATACCTGATCTTCTGTGGAAAGTTTTCTATGTGTGGGCACTTCTTCTATGTCCCAGAATTTCTGCAACTGATATTCTTCTCCAATTTTCCACGAGTTGCCAATCGTGGTATTGGCCTTCATGTAGTTGTCCCGATGTTGATTGATTTGAGCCACTGTGTCTGTGAATTCATTCTCACATACCTGATCGTCTGGGGAAATTTTTCGTTGAGTGGGAGCTTCTTCTATGTTCCAGAATTTTTGTAACTGATATTCTTCTCCAATTTTGGCAACCATGGTGTTGACTTTAATGCTGTCGTTATGCTTTCTTCAAATGGTTCCAGATAATACCCAACCCAGTTTGGTATTTTGTCCCAAGATGCCATCCTTTGTTCTAGTGATTCCTTCTAGAATTATTTTTGAATATTCTTCGGCGCCTAGAATTATATCTATAGGACCGGGTCGGTTGAAGGTTGGATCGGCGATGAAAATATTGCTTCAGGAATTGATATTTATGTTTGGGATAGCGGATGAAGGCATGGCTTTGGTAAGTTTGGGAAGTATTAGTAAATTTACAGGTAGGGAAAAGTTACTTGAAAATCTAGGTGTGATCAAACCTGGGATTTTCCATTTGGCAATTTTTGGCTCGCTGTTCCCAATTCCTGTGATTTCAGCTCGAACTTTGGTCCTGGGTAACCCCAATAATTCGGCTGATGATTCCGTGATAAACGACCCCTGAGACCCGGGATCTATTAATACTCGTAGTAGATGAGTCATCCCGGATGCTGCCTTTACTTGAACCATTGCTGTGGCAAGTAGAACTTGGCTCTCCTGTGCGCCTAAATTGGCGGTGATGATGTCCGACTTCGGCTTCTTTTCTGGAGCGTTGGAAGTCTTCATAGCTGCTGTATGAGCTGACGTTCTCATATTTTGGGCAGGGAGCGGCCTTGATGGTGGCTGCGCCTTATGAAGCAGTGTATGATGCGGGAAGCGACAGATCCTACAGTTAAAATAGGCACGACATGGTATATTTGAATCATGCCGCAAGCATCGATAGCACAATCGATTGGTTTTTACTGCTTCTAGTTTTTCATGGGTAGATAGCCTCTGGAATTGACTACAGTTGTCGATGTAATGATCTCCATGGCACAGCTTGCAATTTAGGGATGCGGAAGCGTAATTCTTCTGTGGTCTTTCCTGCGTGGGCTTTCGAGCTCCATCTATGGATTCTAGAGATTGGAACCGCACTTGCAGGAAAGCCATTAAATTTTGGTGATCCTGGACTTCATTTGGACATTGAAGCGACTGTTCATATAATTTGTTGGTTTCAGGATCCCATTTTCGAGCGATAGCTCTGTTAATCCACGGACCCCAACTGTCCGTAGAGATGCCTAAATTTTTGATTGCCTCCACACATTCCTTGATGGAGTCGTGCAATCTTTTTAACCCTTGGGCTGACTCTTTGGAGAGGACCGGCAGATCGAATATGGTATCTAGCAATTTAGTTAAAATAAGGCGATTATTTTGATACCTTTGTTGCAGCAGATTCCAGGCGGTGTTGTAGTTTGCTTGGGTAACAGCTAGATGCTGGATCAGTCGGCTTGGCTCTCCCTTAAGATGCGTCTTTAAATATTGCATCTTGATGACATCGTCCATATTCTGGTTGTCATCTACTAATTTGGTGAACAGGTCCTTGAAAGTGGCCCATTCCTCATAATTTCCCTCGTATATGGGAATTTTGACTTGAGGAAGCGAGATGGCTGCTGCTTGCTCGTTCCTTGTCGGCGCTTGCAATAAAATAATTAAATTTCTATACCTGTCTTCCAACGTAGTATATTCAGGACTGAAGTGCATTTGTTCTGAAGCCATGTCGTTTGACATAACTTCTTCGTCCATTTCGACCACACGATCCCATTTTTCTCTTAATTCCCTTGTCGTGATGACGGGCCTCCCTAATTCTTGTGTTAGTTCGGCGTCGTCCATCGCTTGCTTAAAATTCTGGATCCGAATCTGCAGTTTTCGGATACGAACCTTTTGCTCGGGGTTGGCCACCATTTCCTCTTGCGTTCTGCTTACGGAGGGGTTGGAAATTGCCGTTGTTTTTGAACAGCTCTGCAAGTAACTTTTTGCTTCGCCGTATATGGCTTTAATTTGGTCGTAATACCCTGTTTTAAAATAATTATGAGTTGGAATACTTAGCTGCCCCATTTCTGCATGATTTTTAGTTGCAGTGTTCCAAAGTTCGTCCAGCGTTTTGTTGCGACTGGCGATGTAGGCTTCATTTTTTCGGCTGGCAGGGTCCTTTTTGCTGTTGGATAATATTTGCTTTATCTTCTGCGCGAGCTCTTCTTGGGCGATAGCTAAGTTGTTGAATTCCTCCATGTTGTTGGCCATTTTCTGGGAACTGGGTGGTTGGCAGATGTTGTCTTCTTCTCGGGATGTGTTTTTTCGTTAGTTGGAGACAAATCCGGCTCGAAGGACCATGAACAGAGATGCCTGAGAGGCTGTGTCAGGACTCCGTTACTTTGCGCTGATTCTATCCCTAATTTTAAGCGCGTAGATGAGACTGCATCTACGCTTTAAGCCAGCTTAGTCAATGGCACTTAAAGGGACGACGGTTAAACCACTTCTGAGATGCAGCCTCACATCTCGACAGTATTATGGCTTGGTATAGAAGTGGCGACGTAGTGAATGAATCAAACATTAAATGCAGATTCATTTTTATTATGAAAATAGACTAGTATTTATACAAAACAAAAAATGCTTAACGCAGTAACATATCAAAGTTCATATATACAGTTTACTAGGACAAAGTGTTTAAATTACAAAACAGCAGATAAGCAATTTGTGCAGTTTTTATTTCCTGCTAAAGCGAAGGTCGCCCGTTGAACTTACTACTGTAGGTCGGTATTATGCAAGGAGTGCATAATTGCATTTTCCTGGTCTTTAACTCGTATGATTGTGTAATAACACTGGCTTTTAAATTGCGAATAATGTTTCGTAAATTTGAACTGAAATATATAGTTTTAATCTAATTTAAACATATTAAATTTAGTAATTGGTGATTGCAACATTAAATAAATGGGAATTGCATTTAAAAGACATGCAACTGGATTTCGTAAATTTTAGAAAATTTATGTGTGTTTAAATCAAGTTTAAACACCTCTAAACATCACATACGGCGCGTTATAGGCAACGCTAGTCTAAATTACGATGAACTTTGCACTTTGCTAGCACAGGTGGAAGCGACCTTAAACTCCCGACCCCTGTCTCCTTTGTCCGCTGATCCAAACAACCTTCAGCCTTTGACTCCTGCTCATTTTCTCATCGGTCGTCCTTTGGTGTCACTGCCTGATCCCAACGTTACTGAGATAGCCGAGTCTCGGCAGTCTAGATACCAAAGAATACAACAGATCTACCAGAATGTATGGAAAAGATGGAGTAAGGAGTACATCTCAGAGCTCCAACAGCGCACCAAATGGCGCACACACCTTTCGGACCTCCAGCCTGGTTCCATGGTCCTCATCAAGGATGACAATCTTCCCCCTCTGAAGTGGAGGTTAGGCCGGGTCACCGAGCTGCACCCTGGCCTTGACGGCGTTACGCGTGTTGCGTCAGTGAAAACTGTGTCAGGGATCGTAAAGCGATCCTTCGCCAAATTGTGTCCGCTACCTAGTGTTGTGAACTAGCACGTTAGCGTCCTGCGCAGTGTTTCGTAAAGCCTTTTGGCTTTTCATTGTTCGGGTTTTCTTGTATTACCTTAAGATCTATTTATTATTATGCTTTGTATATGTTTTGATCTATTTACATGTCTTACTCTAGCTGTTACATGTCAAATTTGTACTGTTGTTATTTGAAAGGTTACCCTCCAAGGCGGGCGTTATGTTAAGTGTTTCATAAAATGTTGCCGCATCGCTTGCAGTTGTGCATTGAACTATGCGCATTTCAGCACTTCTTGGAGCGCGCCTGCCCTCGCCACTTAACCTCCGTCAGTCAACGAGATTGGGCGCGAGCAGGTCCACTCTGAGAAACGCTAATTCATTCTTTAAATGTTCAAATGTTCGTGTGTTAATTTATTGCAAATAAATTACCTACTTTGCTTTCAACGAGTGTATAATTTAGTGAAGAATAAATCAATACAGTCCACTACAGTTCAACTCGAGCTCGCAACCAGAAATTTCCAACATAGCGGAAAACTGGGAAGCTCCCCCACAATGTGTTCATATCTCTATCAGCAAAAAGAGGGGGAGCTGAAGGTCACAAGATAGTCCGCTAGCTCAATATGTCACATACCTATTTTATTATTTTGATTAACATTACACAGTTTTCATATTAATCAACCATGAATCGCTGTTTATCTTTTTGTTGCACCTATATAACTTAACGTTAACGTTTTACATATCTGCGCAGACGTATAATGATGCATTTAAGTATATGCCTCCAATAAGGAGGCGACTGACTACTTCATGCATTCGTCATTGCTTTTCTCAACTATTGAAGGTCCGAAAATAGTAATTTACGTTACGAGACCAGAAAGTAGTGTTTTGCAGGTCGAACCAAGCAGATTCCAGGGCGAGCCGCAGGCGAGTCCTGGAAGCTTGGGGAGACCTGCAAAACACTTTCCGGTCGTGTATCGTACAATATTTTTTTACGACATCCGAGTTCATACTCTCAAACTTTCAAAAACTCAAAAAAATTATGACATTAGTAACTATTATTTGACTTATCGAAACAATAACACACACTTGATTCCATAGTAACGAAAACATCAGGGACCGGCAAAAGCTTTTATTCCCAACCATATATGTAATGTTAACATTCCTGACCTCATTTGAGCGTGGGAAGTCGTACATTTCCGCCCGCTACTTCCCGCACTCACTTCCCGCACTTGAGCGGGAAGTGAGTGCGGGAAGTACATTTCCGACCGCTGTGTAGGTAGGGACACTGGGAATCTCGTTCATCCATTCATGCGCGTCACAACCTGTCGTATCATAATATAATAATTTTTCCAATTATTGTTTAGATTAAAGTGGTTGCGAATAAAATAGTATACATACCACGGTGAAAAGTTTCATTCCTGTCTCGAGATAAAGTTGACCTCGACGCTACGCGTCTCGGTTAACTACTTAATCTCTCGACAGGAATGAAACACTTTCCACCTGGTATGTAATATACTATTTTGCTATTTTCCAAAATCTACTGATTTTTGGCAGTTTTTCAACGCCTCTTAGCGCGGAAACCATATGTCGTACAAAAAAATGATACGAACATGAATTATAGAAAAAAAATTCATCTTTATTTTAATGTAAAACAATCTTTTGCGTAAAAAGCTTACTTTGCAAGTTATAAGCCAAAAACTAAAAAAAGCTGAGATTTGTAGTGGTTTTTTTATGATTTCTCATATTTTCCGAAAAAATTTTTGTTGGACAACTTCAGATTCGTGTTCAGCACCCCAAAAAACATAAAGTAAGCCACTAAAACCAATTACACCAGAACTTTCCACCTCAAATTACCATTTGACTGGACTATTATTTGATGAACTAATTAGGAGAATGAGATTAGATTGTACATATAAACAATGCATATTTTTATTCTTATCATTGTATAAGCTAATTTAATTGGAGAGAATTTAGCACTCCCTTTTTACATTTTAGATTAAATAAATCGTTGACGAAACAATTTATTTTAAAATTATGCTATCATACCTATATAATAATCCAGAACATTCCAACATTTTGACTCCCAGTCTATGCGCAGTAGCTACAGTAAGCGGGTTGTTGATATTGGCGGTTGCCATTGTTGACAACCATAACCTTAAACTCAAACACGCTGCTTTGACGTTTGTGTGCGATTTTCTTTTGTTTAGAGCTTGCGTTATTAAACGAAACTGAAACAATTGTGATAGCAGAGGTGGTTACAACTTGTGTCCATCGCCGTGGTGCAATAGTACTGCAATAATAAATGCAGAAGTTAGTTATTTTCGGTTCGCGAAAGACTGGCAGAGGTAAGTGTTTGGTTTTACAAGCAGTTGTTATATTGAAGCGTTATTATATAGTACCTTTGCATATTTATTTATGTATACAAGTGTATAAATTCCGTAAACATAAAAGAGGCTATTTTTTAAGGTGTTTGATCTGGATTAGTAACTGCGGTTTGGAAGAATCCAAAGAAACTTCGTGTATAAATTGGTACAGAAATTATAGGCTGTGTGGTGCACATTCTGAAGAATCAATGTTCTCCAGTTTGCTCAAGAATCGCCTGAAGAAAACAACGATTCCAACATTGTTTGGTGATTTAAATTCAGGTTTGTACATATCCAATACTGTTATATATCGTTTACCATAATAAACAATTGGCAAATTGACTATCGATTTATCGTTTAATG
>CALNHX010002836.1:0-51295 GCA_940337035.1 Agriotes lineatus
GGCCACATTATCTTGAAGGAGCACATCACCATGTGACAGATTGTGCCGTTGTGGGCAATAGCTGCACGTAGCTTTTTTTGAGTATTGCCGCAAGTCTCTACGTTGATTGTAGAGCCTTTAGCCATATATTCAAGCAAAAGAATACCTTGCATGTCCCAAAAAATGGTTGCCATGAGTTTTCCAGTCATTGCATGAAATCTAGTTTTGTCTTAGGATACACCTAACTCTCATCAGAAGTTTCTAACCATACTAGAGGGTTTGTGTCAGCTTCTTCAAATTCCAAATTTGCTGTCTACGCAATTTTTGCTCGGAAGACAACAATCTGGAAACCCAAGTTGCCGAAACTTGACTTATGTTCAATTCATTGTACAGTATTGTCAAAACTTTAGATTCAGATATTTCCAATGCTGGAGTTTTTAATACAACGACCCTCTAGAACCCCTTTCCACCTTCTTACACATTTTAACATTTGTTTTTATGCCGGTTTTGACCAAAATTTTATTGTGAAATACCTACGACGGTGGATCGTCTCCATACATTGCAATCGTTTTCGTATATTGTTTTTTGCGAGAAACGTGATTACACTCCCATGTCCCAGTTGCACTAGATTAATTTTCAGACGCAAAACATTCCAGAAAATAAATAATACCGAACAGTGCTTTGTTAACTAAAGTTAGCCATACGTGCTATTTCTTACCATAGACTGAGTAACTCAAGTGCTAAGCGAATTTGAAAAAATATCGAAGATTTTGTCTTGCCTTTGTGGAAGTTGGATTTGGTGTAAACATGCAAGTGTTCATAGCATCCTTCATTGAGTTGTGTATTATGCCTGCTGATTGAGATTAGCTCTAGGAAAGTGACATTTCGATTAGCTAGCTCTGGCAATGGACAGAGTGATTTAAAAAAAACTGAATTGCAGCAGGCCCTGGATAGCCTGAGTCAGTTGGTAGTACTGAAGTGCATTGTCAGTCTATGTCAAATTTGAGATGTGCAGGTTAAGTTTTGCGTCAGTGTGTTAATTGACATACAAAACCTAACCTACTAACCTCGAATTTGATATAGACTGACAATGCACTTCAGTATTGCCAACTGATTCAGTCTATCCAGAGTCTGCTGCAATTCAGTTAAAAAAAAATCACTCTGTACTCACCTGTGTTGACTTTCGACGTTTGAAGGGTATATATATGAAGTTTGAGTTAGTAAAGGCTGTGACTGTAGTACCACTGGCGTGATGGCAGTTAACAGTCTGGTTCAGCTTAATGCCCCTGATTTGACATCTAGCCATATTTGTATATGCACAATATTTCGTCTCGTATGACATTTTTAGATACTAATTCTGTTGCCGAATTTACTTCGTGAGGCTAGACATTTGGGCTGCCGTGAGATCGCCTAGACAAATCCATGTTCCACTAGGGAATTCTAGGGTTATTTCGTCTCATTGTAGTGGTGAAACTCGACCAATTGATGTTTTGTTTAACAATGGAGGGGGCTTCCGGACAAATTTGCGTCTCTCCATGTGTGTAGGAATCTTGAATTTTAGTGGTCGTGAATATCTCCTTTATTTTCCCCTAATCTTTGGTTGTGTATGGAATATGGGAAAATCGCATTTTGGGTGGATTTAATGGGAGATATGGACGACTGAGTTACACTACGAAAACATTAGTTCCAATTTATCTCTATACGTTTTTTCTAGATGGGTGTATATAATTCAAACCTCCTCGGAGGCTATAGCAGTAAGACATTGTTACACATAAAATCGAGTCTTTGCCTTCTAATTACTTGGAACTGAGGGAAAAGTACATTTAGCCAATAACAATCAGCAGTACGGGTTATAAAAGCACTCGCAGTTTGCATACTAGTATGTTCGCGTGTAGCATGCGTCGGTGTCGTCCGTTGGAGGACCTGTGAGGAATCGAAGCTACGTAAGTTGCTTTGATCTACATTGGAAGCGACAGATAGAGCTAACACTTTGTTACTTAAATATTTTGCCACAACGTAAAGGGCATCAGTGTGATGTGAAAAAGCACTTCGTTGAGATTCTTGCTATGTAAAAACCGTCTGGTTTATGCAGGCCTTCTTGATGCATAAATGTTGATGTGTATTTTCCACGTACTTTGAATTTTGAATGTTTGAGTGGATGTTAAACATGTAACTCTAATTTCCATTTTAGTGTGGGCGTAGTGTGATCACGACGTGAATTTGCTATTAGAATTGCTTCCACGTATATACTTTTAAATGGCATAAATTCAGGAGTACATATTATTATGTTTAGTGATAGCTCCACATTTGAACTAGTCATATAATTTATGTAGTGAGTATTTTACTTTGAGCTTGCCCTTAATTAATGCAATGCACCATATTAGTAAACCTAGAATTACTTTCAAATCAATTATTTCAATTAAGTACTCTTATTCAGGGTGGTTCGCCAAATCTAGATCTCTATTAATTGAAGTTTAATTTTTTATTTTAATTCTTGACTATTTAATGACATCAAATGTCAACTTGACTTCCACATTTACTCAAACCAGGTATTGACAAATCTATTTTTACATTGACATAACTATCAATTAACTCACCAAAGTAAGTAGTGTTTTGTATTTTACTCTTTCTAAATATTGTTCGTTATTTAAAATGCTTTGATATTAATTACTAACACAAACCTTATCACTTCTTCAGCTCACACTGCCAATATTTAAATACCACTGCTCCTATCCTCAAGAGATCTCCATGTTCACCTTATGCAACACCTACAGCTTATTCCTGTCAACCAACTCCAAACGTCCGCAGAATCCGGTATCACTCCCCTCATCAAACATCACCTTCACGCCAATAGACTCCTGGTAAGTTTCAGCTTTATAAATGAATCTGATCTTATCTTGTTTATTCCTTAGATAGTCTTCTGCACTCAGCAACCCCCACAGAAGCTGTCCAACTCCAGGTGGCACTCCTACTAACCTCCTTGTAGATGAATGACCTCCCTTCCATACAACCACCAATGTAACCAATGAATATTTAACTGTGTCACCTTCACCAATAAATCCAATTTCCTCCAATTCAGTAGTTCTCTGGTTCTTTCTATTTAATTCACTGTATTAGACAATCTCTTCACTGATTGTATAGTTTTAATAAATGTTTATTTCATTTTTATTTCTATACCTCGTAGATTTGTTAATAGCCTTTATATTTGTATACTACCAAATAACTATACAAAGTAGGCATAATTTCTAACTTTTATTGATCAAAATTAAACATTTCAAGATTATTTGTACATTTTTTTCGAGTATGTTTTTTACAACTGACTAAACAAAATTTTCATTTCTATTAGATACAATTCTTCTTGCCCTCTTATAAATTTTAAATATCCTATTATTACATGCTATCAATTCTTATTATTATAACAAATACATTTGTCAATTGTAACCTTGGCTTGAAACTTATTAAAATTAACTGCAACCATCAAAATTTGAATACTCAATTGCTATTTATACCTCAAATTACCTTACTCATTGTCTTAATTAATTTTATCATTCTTATTGAACTTTACACCCAATCTTTATTAAACCCTTTAGAATTTGATTATAATTAACCTTCCAAATTTATCATTTCTATCATCCATATTTTAAAACGACCTTTTGCATATCATAACAATATATAGATACATCAGTACGAGGAACTGCTTCTTTTGCATTGCGTACATTAAAAGACAAAAACAGTATATATCGCTTTAATTGTGTTCTTATTTTAACAAGTTATAGCTTATCACAACATTTGCATTTGATAGAAACAACTTTTGAGGTTTAATCTTTAAGCAAGTTACGATACTCTTAATATCAGAGAATTTTCCAATTCCAGATTTGCGAGTTGTTGGTTAATTCATTTGGTAGCACCTGTATTTAAATGTAATTAGTTTAGTGTTAATCTACCCATTATCCGGAGAAGTTAGCTGTCTTGTAAAAAACCATTTTCATGACTTGTAATAAAATGTACTATTTTCTAAAATCGTCCGTATTTTATCCATTACTGAAACTTTGCAACAGAAAAGTAAACTTAGGGGTGGGCGATGTTAAAATTTACATATCGATAATCGACATCAAAATTATATCGATATTTGTCAATATAGCGATAAATATCATAAAAATATGGAAATATTGATGAATATCGATATTCGATATATGTATGTATCGATATTTGATATATTGTTACGCGCCAAACGTCATTTATAAGTATTTACATATTTAATTGTCCTATTTTCGATAAATCTAAATATTATCTGCTACTTAATTTAAACTATAAGTCAAGTTTCGGATTTCCATGTAGTATTTATATTCCTAATTAATTTGCGTTAGGTTAGACCTCTCTTGATGCATCGGTGCCAATTTGGTTGCATACCCAATGTTCCCCCTATTTCCTAATTTCGGCTTCTTATCTTATTTCCACCATTTGCTATTCTGTGCTTCTGTAGGAAGGATGGCCAAGCGAGTGACGTTTGTGAAATCAAATGTGCCATTTTTGTATTTGTAATTTTTCGCCACCATCCTATATTGAGAGTTCACTTTTGGGTTTTTGTGTCCCTCGGGAAGGACGAAGGATGTCCCTGGAGGAGGTATTTTGGTGAATTCTCATGATCAGATTTTGTTCTGCATTTTACCTGCAGAGCACATGGTTACTTCGACAAAGCTGGGGGCTAAACATCGAAACGGGATGCCTAACTTTCTTTTCTACCTCATGCGTAGGATTCTATTCTGTTGCATTTAATTGTAGTTCGTCCCGCCTTGCTCTTGCGACAGTGAGGATTCCATTCCTGCAACATGTTCATAGTAACATTTGGGGCCGCATTGTCATAATCATATTGACTTTAAAATGACATGAACTTAGCATAAACGTGGTACTTACCTAGTAGAGTAGATTTTACCAGTTATTTAGGATACTTGTTGATAAATTTAAGCTGGAACACCAACTTGGTTAGCTTTTTACAATTTCATCTGTCAAAGTAATTTGCGGATGTGTCTCCCACACCATCCACGTTATTTATAATTTTGGATCTTGTGAAGAAATGTTGCATGCTGTTTGTGAAATTTAAGATTTGGATAATCACGTCATGCTAATGACCGTTTAACATGGTCGAATTACTCACGTTAGTTCCATACTTGCAAAATATTGCTTTAATTGAATCAATTTGCTTTACGCATTGAAACTGATATATTAATTATTTACTAAGCGTATTACTGGTTATATAATGCCCTACCCTGAACCAAGATCTTGGGTCTGTACGACCTTGCTGCTAATTAATGATGACATCTGAATAATTCTTGCATTTGTGGATTTAGGGTTATATTCAACTCTTAATCAAAATTTAACTACATATTAATAACTTTGCCGCGGTCCGGACCTTGTTTATGAAACTGTGTAGAGGCCATAAAGTTGCACTTCACTGTGCTTGTACCATAATGATAAGTAAATTGGACTGAACTGTCACTGTCAAGTAAATGTACACCGAGATGTACATAGAACAAAATATTTGAACAAATTTAAACGATGGAAAACTTTTATCCTGTAGAGTCTAGACGTACTTATAACACGTTTTTTGTTATCGTAAATGTTCATCGTGAAAAGAATTTCAATATACAGAAAGGCACTCTAGATATTTCAAGAACATGTTCATTTTGTTGTACTAGATACTCGTATTTTTAGTAA
Organism: Agriotes lineatus; assembly: GCA_940337035.1. NCBI lineage: Eukaryota > Metazoa > Arthropoda > Insecta > Coleoptera > Elateridae > Agriotes > Agriotes lineatus. Next base: position 5,695 of record CALNHX010002836.1, read on the forward strand.
AAAAACAGCCGACCATAAAGTTTTGTATGCAACGCGTAGATAATCTGTTTTTTGGATCGTGCTATTTATTAGTGTCGCTCGCAAAGCTCGCTCGGCCATCAACAGGCTCGTCCAATGAAGTCCTAGAGATTATGTACTATTACATATATAAGTTAGCTATTATGTTTGATTGTTCCATAAAAACTTGATTTATGTAATTGTATAGTGTTTAGTGCAACTTTATTGTACCAGTCTTATAAAAAATCAAAAATTTCACTGATCTGTCAATATTATATTTTATATATTGTATATCAAAACAGCCGCGTAGCGCACTTGTTAAGGCGCTATGCTTGCATTAAGCAAGTCCTCGGTACGAATCCCACGGGAGCCGGAATTTTTCCGCAGCCTTGGCGATTGGAATCGGGCTCGGTGAGACCATTCACGGTTGGGCACCAAATTAACTGTGCTCTACTCAGAACCGCATTCCTAAGATATAGAGTAACAAGGTCAACACATCACCATGACACACACCCTACGTAATGGTTGCTGCGAAAGCACAAAAAGGCGCGCTCCAACTTTGTATCACGAATTCGGGGCAAGTTGAGCATTTTACCGCCAGATGCAAGCGCATAAAGCACCAGCTTCTATATACATACGTATCAAAACAACTGCATACCAATTATTTTTCTGTCACAGAATAGACATCAAATTTATAAGTTCGATGTTTTTCGATTTCGGCAGTCGAATATAAAGCTTTGTAAATAATCGTACATAATGAGACTTTATGTACTTGTTTCGTAAATAGCCATTTTTTGTGTTATTTACCTTTTTCCTGTAGTGTCTCATACTGAATATCCAGCATTGCGTTCCTCTTCCTGGCCTGAAACCAATTTGGCCGTCTCTTAGTGTCTTCCGTACAATTTTTCTGGACATTTTCTTAGCCGTTCTTTCGTACACCTTTCCCACACCTTCTCTGCAACAACAGGGTATTTCTCTAAAATTATCAAAGGAGATGCTATCGCCTGTTTATAAATGGGGACGCGTACTGCGATTTCCAGTCATTGGGTACTACTTTTGTTTTCACGCTGCAAAAGTATATTTTGCATAAATACTGTACCATCTTTTCCCAAGTATTTTAGCATTTCAGCCTTGTCAACTTGCGCACTTTCAGTTGCTGTAACGGCTCTCTGACCTCATTCAATTATATTTGTGTTTGCACCTCGTGCCCCCTATCATCCAATACTCCCTGCTGCACATTGAAATGTTCGAAACTATTTTTTGATATCTTCTTCTGTTATTAGTAACTAGTATATAAGCTTTCCTCCGCCAGGAGTACCTACTGTAAGTGTATAAATTGCGACCGATAGCTTGGTCAAAAATGTTGGCTTGTGCAAGCCATATCTGCGAAGATTTCCCAAAAAAAAAGTTCCCCACTGAGTGAAAAATTATTTGAACAGCGACCGCTATTCCATTTCATACCCTACTAGCTGAAACCCGCGGCATATGCCGCATTTAAAATGTACGACGAATGTAATAACTTTTGTTGCACAAAAGAAAGTTTTAAAAGCACGCTAGAGATTGGCAGTAAGGAAAAGTTTCAAAAAATATATTTTCAAATGGAAAGTCTCTGGAAAGGAAACGCTCGCCTCTGGAAGGCGTCCTAATTAATACGACGTTGTTGGATGCAATAAAAAAATCAGGAAAGAATTAATACTCTTATGAGATTATATGTGAAAATTATTTGTGCCACCGAAATAATTTTCAGCTGCTTGCAATCTGTGTTTCTTTTCAGGTTTAAGCCGTTGAGGCGTTGAGCGTCATAAAAATATAAATGCGGTAACTCAAGTCTCCAGTTACGCCGTTACTGTTATTGTTAAATAACTCGGTTAATTATTATTTCTTTGTCATTTTAAACTGGTATTATTATTATTATCTCTATAATAGCAACCATAAGTAACTGTTTATAATGTTTATATGCTAGCGAGTTGTTCTTAAATCGCTAGTGAATTAATAGTCGATTGTTCTACAAGTTAAGAAAAGTGAGAGTTTTCCAGCGAATGCAAAAGTTTCACGTGAGCATGGAAGAATCACTTTTCCAATGTGTTGAACATGCAATTTTTGCGTGTAGTTGACAAAAATATCTTTTTAAATAATTTTGGTCAAAGTATGGAAGCGCAATGTTTACTGTACTGTATAAATACAGAGTCTGGCAACGAAGCGGGGGTGGAAGATATTTCTAAAACTATGAGAGTTACATGAATATTGTGTATATAAAAGTTGTAGGTACGAAAGTGGTGCACATTACTAAAATATTTTTGATTATACAGGGTGTCGCAAAAAAGTATGGCGAATCAAACTTACTTTTTTTTAAATAAAATGCCCTATATTTGGGTAGCTTAAAAGTTTTGTATTGAAATACTCATCATTTTTCAGATAAAGTTGTACGGGTCTAACGTCAACTGTTTTGGAGGTATTAACGATTCTATGCAAAAAAATGCTGAACTTCAGGCGACTGCTGTAAGCGACAGAAAACAATTGAATGAAGGAAAACGTTACCAAAAAATTATGATTTTTGTAAACTATCTTTCAAGTGTAAAATGGTGGATCTGGGTATTAATGTTATATAGGGTGCTCAATATTTGCAAATTTAATAATTTCGATTTTTTTTGTATTTTTGAAGAGCCCTTTTAATGAGCTTTCTTTTGATATGTTACTTCATACTTCTAAGTTCAACTGTTTTTCAGATATGCGTGTTTGAACATAAAAACAATTTAAACCCCTTAAGATGCTTTATTTCAAGGGATAAAAAACAAACGCCCTTAAAATAGTGATTTAAACGCATGATCTCTCTTAGAATAAAAGCACAAAACCAGGTTTAGAAAATATAAATTCAGTCAGTGTTGATACAGGAAATAAACACGAAAAAACGATAAATGCAGGAATAAATTAATTCCACGATCAAATTAAATCAGATAAAACAAATAAAAGCCAATACACCAAAAGCTTATACGATATTACACTAAATGTTCAATAGTTCTCCTTTCCTGCTCTGAGTATTAAAGCTGTACAGAGAATTCATAATCTGCAAATATAATTAGTTTGATTTATTTAAATGGAACACCCTGTATATCCCTGTATTTTTAAAAAGTACTTTTAATGAGCTTTCTTCTTCCACTTCATTTCCTATCTCAAAATTCGGTCGTATTGGTTATTTCTAGTTTTGAGTTCTGGTTCAATTTTTGTATTTTAAGCTTGGTTTTATCTTTTTTTTTGAAGAATTCAAGTGTTTAAATCATTATTTTAAAGGCGTTTGTTTTTTATCCCTTGAAATAAAGCATCTTAAGGGGTTTAAATTGTTTTTTATGTTTAAACTCGCATATCTGAAAAACAGTTGGAACTTAAGAGGTATGAAGTAACATATCAAAGGAAAGTTCATTAAAAGAGCTCTTCAGAAATACAAAAATATATAGGGCGTTCCATTTGAAAAAAAATCGAAATTAAATTTGCAAATATTCAGCACTCTGTATAACATTAATACCCAGATCCACCATTTTACACTTGAAAGATAGTTTACAAAAATCATAATTTTTTGGTAACGTTTTCCTTCATTCAATTGTTTTCTGTCGCTTACAGCAGCCGCCTGAAGTTCAGCAATTTTTTGCATAAAACTGTTAATATCTCCAAAACAGTTGACGTTAGACCCATACAACTTTATATGAAAATGAAGAGTATTTCAATACAAAACTTTTAAGCTACCTAAATATACGGCATTCTATTTAAAAAAAGGTAAGTTTGATCCGCCACACTTTTTTGAGACACCCTGTATAATCAAAACTATTTTAGTAATGTGCACCACCTTAGCACCTACAACTTTTATATACACAATATACATGCAACTCTCATAGTTTTAGAAATATCTTCCACCCCCGCTTCGTTGCTGGACCCTGTATAAATTAACCATTATACATTATAGAATAGAGCTTACTTGAAAATGGATGAATCTGTTATTAATTCATTTAGTTCATTTTTAGGTGAAATCAATATGATTGTGAGCAGTTATGAAAAGTATCAAAAAGTCACTTTTTTTAATGTCACCAATGGCAATGTGAAAAAATAATACATTATAAGGAAGAGAAAAGCATAATTTTTCCCAAGATGTGAGTTTGCAGCTCAAGGGCGATGCCAAGCACTACAAATACACAGAGGGAAAAATGGTGTTCTGCCCTGCCGTGTATATACAATTTTTTCAACCGCCAGGATCAGAACCATAAGAAACATATTTTTCGACGACTGACATCGAAAGTAGTTTTTTCTCACTGTCATTTGACAACAGAAAGTTGACATTTGCCGCTGAGCATGCGTTTTCATCTTTTTGCCGCTCGCCGAGTGTTTTGGGTTTCCGCGTGAACAAAATAGGTAGCCACGTCCGAATGTTTCCTTGACAATGTTCGTCATTTGTCGAAATAATCGCGTCACATGTCTAATAGACTGCGCGAGTAATGTTAACTTGATTGTCAATTAATATTTGCAATAAAATGAAATATGATATTTTCCATTAATAATATGCTCAGTCGTCGAAAAAATAGTATGTATGTTTCGAGCTAAAAGTGCGCTTGCCGCTTTTGCATGATTGCTGGTTTCGGCTTTCATGCGCAAGCGGCAAGAATGCACTTTCAGCTCTTAACATACAATATACTATTTCATTACTCTAAATGAAAATTATGCTGTTACGGATTGGGCCATAATTATATATAACAGCAATGAGATAACATGAACAACAAAATAGAATGCTTAGGTAAGTAAGAGATGACCATACGAAAAAAAATTATTTTAGTAGGCATGTGTGGTTGACATCTGTCATAATTAAATGTGCGTCAGGCCTACTCGAATATTTGCTATTATGTTTATCTCTTTCTTAATCAATACGAGTTATTTTCTTGTTCATGTTATCTTATTGCTATTACAGTAAAATTCACCTTCGCGGATACACGGACACCTCCCTTGGACGGACAGTTTCTCATGGTCCCGACCGACTTTCATATAATTTGCATTGTGTTAACTCCCTCTTGGACGGACATTCTCTTGAACGGACGCGGACACAAGAAAATGTTCTCTTAAACGGACAAAAAACAAAATAAAAAAATAAACGCCTTGTCTCATTTTTCTGTCGCAAGTGTCGCTGTTGCATTTCTCAATAGTGCCGCGCACCAACTTCGCTGCCTGCCTTCACTGAGAAACTTTCCCGAGTTAACTGGGGATTCACCGACTTCAATCTTTCGGTACACACGGGGATTCAGGATTAGTCTGACGTCTATGAGGAAAAGACACAGTGGGGGACACATTCATTGTAGAAATGGCACCAAATATAAAAATTCTCACGCTTAAACAAAAAATTGAGATTGTTGAAGTTCACAATAGGGAAAAGTTAAGTGTAAGGAACTTATCCAAGCGTTTTGATATCGGAAAAACACAAGCTGCTGATATAATTAAACATAAAGAAAGTATTTTGTATGTAGTAGTATTTTGTAAGGTAACAAATCCTTATTTTTCCTTAAGTTTTAAGTTTTTTGTTTATTTTAAAAACATTTACATACATATACGTTTTAAATGTCCCAATTTCTTTAATTACAGTTTTTATTAAAAAACCGATTTTTTTCGTATTTCTTTTAGACGGACACCCCTCTTGAACGGACACTTTCAGTCGGTCCCGTTGGTGTCCGCCCAAGGGAGATTTCACTGTATACAGACAGATCAATAAAAAAACCAATTAGGGCAGGCTGTGACATGTGTTATACGTTTGGCAGTACTGAAGTGTCAAATTCAAGATTTGCAGGTTAAGTTTTACGTCAGTCTGTGTCAAACAACGAACAAAACCTAACCTGCTAATCTTGAATTTGACATAGACTGACAATACACTTCAGTACTGCCAAACGTATAACACATATCACAGCCTGCCCTAATTGTTTTTTTATCTTTCTGTATATAATTGTTGCCCCATCGGTATTTAGCAGTCTTTGAACTTATTTTACGAATACCATGACAACAGACATTTTAATTTTGTTTCATATTATCCCTTTAGAGAAAATGTGTTCTTTCTGTGACAATCCTTGTAACCTAAAATATGATTCACCATTCTCCATTTGTGATCGCCAACTGTCCTTGTATCTTAAAACAAAAGCAATTAAAACTTGTAAAGAAACCGTGACAGTAAGCACCTGAAAAAATTAATTGTGATTTTGCGTCGAATGTATTTTTCCCTCTTTATTGTTATTAGTCTTCTTCTTCTTCTTTGGTCCGTTTGCTGGCGGTCCGGGCGGGTCGTCCCCGCAACGAATACGCTGCTGTCGGTGCCGCTGGGTCTCGAACTCCATTTACGATTCGTTTCCATTCTTGACGACGTCTTGGGCATCGATAACCGATAATCGCTGATTCTTTAAGTCGCCCTCGATATTCTTTAGCCAAGTTTTCTTCGGTGTCAATTGCTGAATTCTTCAGTCTGCCGGACGGTCTTACCAAAGAAGTTTACATGGCAAACGGTTATCATCCATTCGGCAGACATGTCCGAACTATCGTAGTCGACGTTTTTGTATTTGTTCTCCTATCAGTGTTTGTTGATCACATCTTCCTGTAATTGTTTCGTTTCGAAGGCGGTCGCCTCAAGCATCGCATTTGGAAGACCTCAAGCTTGTCAAGGTCCGGCTTGTGCAATGTCCACGTTTCCGATCCATAAAGAAGAATGGGAAGGATCAGCGTTCGGTATAAGCGTACTTTCGTTTTGATGGTAGTATTTGTTCGTTTCCATGTTCCATGTTCTGATGTCGATGTTTACGTATCAATAAACAAATTTAGTGCTATAGTGGGCTAACTCATAACCATACAATTGTTGAAATATTGCCATTTTGTTTCTGTCGTACATTATTCAAGTTTTTGATGAAGTTTTGTTAAGAATCAGGGTGGCGTTGTCAGGGATATGTTTACAGCATGTCAATTGTTTCCGATAACTGTCAGTATTAACTGTTAATACTACGCCACGAGCTCTAATTACACATTCTAGACGTCTAGGCATACTGCTAATCAATTGTGCAAGATTTTCTTGTGGTAACCTATCCTAATGTCCGAGGCCAATTAGGGCGAGTGCGAATTGCTCTTCCCAGTTGAACCCACACGTGTTCTATCTGGTTCAGGTCTGGTGAGCAGGCTGGCCAATCCAAAAGTGTAATTCCAACTTCGTTTAGATATTGCAGAGTAATGTTGGCTACGTGTGGCCGTCCATTATTTTGCATTAAACGAAAGTTGTCACCAACAAAATGACTAAACGGAACAACATATTCCTCAAGAATGTTCCTAATGTACCTATCTGCGTTGAGGGCTGCTCTATCACAGATGTGAAGCTCTGTGCGCGCATCTGAAGAAATCCCTCCCCATACCATTACCGAACCTCCAAAAAAATTTGAAGTTGTGGCCATAGCACAAGCAGCATAGCGTTCTCTTGGTCTTCTCCATACCCGTGAACGACCATCTGGAGCATCCAAACTAATCGAGACTCATCTGTCCATAACACGCATCTCCATTCGGGATCCCCCCAGTTCTGGTAAGTTCTAGCAAAATTTAGTCGATTATGTTTGTGGCGTACTGAAAGTTTTGGACCAATGGCAGCCCGATATGGTTTCAGATTGTTTTCGTGAACTCGTCGCTGAACTGTACATGACGATATTTGAACATTTCTGACAGCAGCCAGTTCATTAGCAGTAATTGTAGCTGTTGCAGTGCGATTTCTTAAAGATTGTAACAACATAAATCGATCATTTTTGCACATATTACTGGAGATATCAGCATTTTGGCACGGAAGTGAGAATTAACAGTTAATACTGACAGTTATCGGAAACAATTGACATGCTGTAAACATATCCCTGACAACGCCAACCCGATTCTTAACAAAACATCAAAAACTTGAATAATGTACGACAGAAACAAAATCGCAATATTTCAACAATTGTATGGTTATGAGTTAGCCCACTATAGCACTAAATTTGTTTATTGATACGTAGACATTCAAATCATCAAATGACAGCTGAGATGTTACAATTCTATCTACGTCTTCTGCAGTTCGTAACTTGTTTCCTAAAATGTAATATTTTGTAATTAATTAAAGTTTTGAAGAGTATCTTTATAAATACCTGCAAGAATTAAAAGCATGTGACAATGTGGTAATCCCCTTTTATAAAATTCTGTTACACAAACAACCATAGTTTCCAATTCAGTGTAACTACAAAACACCACAATGTTGTAATGCCTTCAGCGTTAGTTTTAATTTGCGATACTTCAAAGTGACGCTGCAGAAGAGAGAAGCAATAAGATTGTACGTACAAGTTTATTCAAAACTACTTACTTCACATAACCGTAAAGAATCAGTCGGAGTCCAATTTTTGCGTTTTGGGAAATCTGAACAACGCTAATCCCTTACCTTGCTTTGTACTACAATTATCTGATGCACAGTAGACCATTTAACAGAATTAATACTTGTAGCCACTGCTAGAAGACATTAGTTATTGTCAGGCCAATCTGAAATTTTGTAGGTTATCTAACCTAATCTTTAAAGACACGCCTTTTTAGCGTGTGCGTGCGGCTTTAATTTTGGGAGCGTTCAATAAGCAGATATGAACATTAACCAAAGTGGACTTGCCTTCGAAGCTGAGTCAATAGTTTTAAAAAACACAAGAAATAGGCATAATAAATAATTGTTTTCTGTGATAATATCGCTATTAAAAGTTAAGGGAAGTTTGTTTACAAAAACCCGAAAATAGAAATGGTCGAATGCAACTGTGGTACTTTTAGTTGTGTAAACACTGCTTTTAGTCTTCTGCATTATTATATGGATATGATAGTTCAATACCTAAGTACAATTTAAGTACAATTTTTGACTCTAAGGGCCGCTTTTACAATGCTAATATTAACCAAGGTAACACGTGGAATATATTTTTATGCCATAACTTATAGTTACTTCGAATGGAAGTGTAAGTGTTCTACCAGGTAATTTTATTCGAAGGATAAGCTGCAATACTTCAACGTTGGTAGCGCTGAAACGTTAAACATTGCCATCTAGTCTAAAATTTTAGATCTGACACTGGTGACCAAAGACATAACCTCATATTCGCAGCGTTGCATCCATATATGTATTATACATATATTGCTAGTACGGCGCCGACATAGTCTCACTTAGAGTATAACGCGTCTTGTGCGCATACGTGAGAATTCAAACTCCGCCTTTAGAAGGGAATTTTAAACTTGAGCCCTTCCCCCATTGGGCGGACGACGATGCCGCGCTTGCGCACAGCTCACCATTATACATTGAAGAGTTGGTTGTCTGTCTCACTTCCTTCGTGAGTTTCCCACTCACAACCGCTAGCAATATAGTAAGTATTACATAATGGTTGCATCGTGTTCGCAACATAGTTCAATTCGTTCTTGTATTGTGGTTTTACTGTGTACTTTGGGTTAGTGCATCATGCCAAATAAAGGCGAAAAACGCGATCAATGCAGCAATTTTACAGTTAGTTTTTGTAACGTAAATCTAATAAAAAATTGTCCATTGTCCAGGTCATAGACATAATTGAATCTCTCGCTCTTCTTGTCCTTGCAATATAATTTATTATCTGCTCGTCATCGTCCGCCATCATAAACAACAGTAATATTGCTAACGGAAATTTAAAATCAAGATATGCCCGACAGCGTGTAAACTTGTCAAATATTGAGATTAAAATTTGCATTAGCTAATCATTTATTTCACAGTTAGGTTAGTGTACGCCCCTACAACGCAACGGCTGGATAAGTTATTCCTCATTTTATGCCAAGAATTGTTTATTCCTCATTTATTCTGTAATTGTAGAACAAGGTGCTTCAGTTTATACCAGGAATATCGCCATTCGCGGTATAATTTTGCATTGTAAAACCAGCCCTAAGGACTGTTCCTATGGTATTGACTAACTCCTATGAAATTCAAGTTTCTACGTGTTTTAGAAGGGCTCGAAAGTGAAAAGTTGACTCTTCTTAAAGCCGCCATATTGAATCCGCCATATTGAATTTTCCGGATTTTAGGTTTGTAGGTGATCGAGAAGTGCAAAAATAAGCCAGTCACCCTTTTTTGCAGCAGACTCATTTCATCCCCTGTAGTTCAACCCACATGTATTACTTTGGTAATTTTTGACTCTTAAGGGCTATTTCTATGATATGGACTAATTCCTATAAAAGTTTAAAATTTCTACGTTTTCTACGTATTGGATCCGCCATATTGTTTTCCGGATTTGAGATTTTTCCCATGAACCTTAGGTCCCTAGAAATGTCCTTTCCAAATTTCAGGATTGTAGGTGATCAAGAAGTGAAAAATAAGTCGGTTTTGCCTTTTTTTGCGACAGACACGAGTGGATTTTATATATATATTGATTTTCAGTCCTTACTTTTTATCCTTCTCGCTGCGTCTTTCTGTTTTTCTTTTTCCTAGCGTTTTTAGTACCTGGAACAGAATTTTGGCATTTGCAGCATTCTATTTTAAACTTTAATTTAACGCGATAATGTTTAACGCAAGGAACGTTACAATTATAGCCGTTACGCAACTGACTGCGTTACGCATTAAAGGTGCCCACACACAAGCAAGCTTTATAAATAGTTCTTCATTTGTAGGAAACCATAGAATGACCAAGTAATTTGTACTTTTAATACACAATTTCGACGTGTAGCGGCTTTAAGTTTATAACTTTTTGATATGTGTAAATTTCCAAGTTTAAGGTTGAAATTCTCACTTGATAGCCGACATTAAATATACAGGGTTATTCAATTGAGATTTCGAAAACGGCAAGAGACATAAGGTCGGTAAAATTGGCGCGAAGTTGTGCATTCTAATGCTGTATATATTAAAAAAACTAATTGAAGCTAGCCGCCCTAGTTTGTGAATTACATACAAAAATGAGGTATGGCCATTACACGACTTTCTTTTACTGCGTAACTTACACACACAAATTTCAGTTGCAGTGACAATGACTTAAAAAATATATAACTCTAAAATAAATGTTATTCTTGCTCTTCCCCATTCTAAAACTATATATTGCAATGGTTTACTGCCCACAGCAATTCTGGTTGTCTAACTAACACGAAAGAACAATTCAAGATGAGCACAGAATTAATGTTTTATTTATTGCAAGATAAAGTCAGTATTTTACACTACCTAATAAATGCACGTGATATGATTAGCAGTAACTATAATTTGATTAAGAAAGGTTAGCATTAGATAAGGCAGAACCAAAAGGGTTAAGTTCAGCGTTTTATTCATAATTGATGTTCGGAATGGCAAACGCAGCTTAATTTATGTAGCTGAGTTTATGGAAATCAATACAATGATATGCATTTTAATATAATACAGAGAAGGTTTGTGTAGTTACAGAATTTATATGAGCATTATGATTAAAAATTGTATCGCCAGCAAATGGTAAGACAACTGACGGGTAAAGAAACCGTGCAAAGCAGCGAAGAAGTAAAGATTGCAAAGAGCAATAAGGCTACCTATCAAAGGACACAGACATTGTGCAGTGCTAAAATAAACATGTGAAACAGTACATTTAAAACTGAAGTGATTAAAAGCAGAGTAAAAGTGTTACGGTAGACAATTTCCAAGAAAAAGACAGTTTAGTTCCCAAGTTAAAAACATTAAGTCAAAAGTTCTTAAGTAGAAACATGATATCGAACTTTAGTTCATAAAAACAATTGTAAATCTAGGTTACCAGGATACGAGACAGTCAATTGTCAAAAATAACAAAACAAGCCTTGTAAAATTGGTGTTGGGTGCAAGAGGTGCTCATAGTTTGATGTAAATTTAAAAATAAAAAAGTTATCTTTGTCAGCCAAAAAGTGTGAGTGTGATTTGCATTATGGTAACACATCCCAGTGACTGCGAGGTATCAACCAAGAGCGTCCGACATCGGGGTCCCTTTACAAGTAGCAGAGACATCGACCAGCAAGAATTTGATGTGCTACGTATGGAGAAGAGCCTCCTGAGTGCCTAGGTGCAGACATTTGGAGGAAGAAGCCATCCCCAAGTTCGTAATTGCCGTGATGTCTTTTCTTATGTGAAGCCAGCCAACGCAGCCCACTTTGAAAGGGACAATTCACAGGAAAGCTGTTGCCGAAGGCCCATAAATTTTGGATTTCATCAAGATTGAACATCGTACGAGGTCATGAACGTGGTCCCAGCTGCAGAGATTCATCCAGATTCGTATAATCGAGGTAGCTTCCTTTAATTTTGCGACCGAAGCCAGAAGTTGGTCCCGTGCAGGAAGCTAAACAAATGCACATCGCGCGTCCTTTTACGTCACTGAAACAAAACCAGGTTAGCCGGAAACTACGTCAGATCAATTACATTGTATTTACCTGATGTGATTTTGCCAATTTTGGTATTTGGAATTCAATTTACGCTATTTTTTGTCTAAGCGAACCATTTGTGTTTACAGTTAATTTGAAGGTTAGAGCTGTCAAATGCGAATTTAAGCAATTGCCATACTAGTTAATTTGTCATACCCAAAAGTATTTGTAATATAAGTTATTGAAAAAGAGTTATCTCATGCTAGACCTGAACTTTACTTTAATTAATTGCAAATAAAGAAAACACAAAGAGTAATAAATCATTTATTTAGCAGGTAATTATAATTATATAATAATCATTTTAATACGCCCTGAGATTGACATAGAATTCTGTATTAAAACTATGTAAAAATAAATTTCTCAATAATATTTTAAAAACTATATATTTTCAAACGTAATATTACGTCATATACCTATAAAATTCTTTAAAAAAATATTCCCATTATTATTTTTTGAACTTTTGAGGAAATTTTTGGATAATTTTAATATATACGATTTTTTCAAAAACTATTTCTTACAAGAAAACGTTTTAAAAAGAAGTTGTAGATAATTGCGTAATATATGATCTTGTTCTAAATCTAAATAATTTTATTTCTATTAGTTATAAAAATTTCCCAGAAAACGGAAAAAAACAGGAGTAAAGTACCACTTCCGACTGGTAGATTTTACCCAAAAATCACTGAGATCTCTAAAATTATATTAAAAACGTAGATATCGATTTTTAGGCCCATCGATTAAACCCGCTGGGCTGTGAAGAGGACACAAGTTAGACTGACAGACTCACAGACAAACATCACTTTGAAAACCACTTTTCCTAATAAAAAAAAAACGAAAACGGATATTTTTGCAAAAATCTCGAGTTCTAACATTATCACTATTACTATGCTTTATTTTTAAAACAAAAAATTGTCGATGCTCGTTAATTTTTGTTTACGTCGATTTTATGTGTTACAAAACTTTTTTGACATTAGAACACTTTAAAGAAGAATTCAAATCTTGATTTTCACTTGTTTTTCTAATTTTCGAAATATTGAGAGTAACTATATTTCAAATACACATCAAGTGTGACATTATTTTTACTTTCTGACTGATATACGGAAAACCACTGGTGAGCCTGGAAGTCGAATAACCCTGTATAAGTAGAAAAATCTGGTGTGATACACCCATACAACTTCCTTTTACAGTGATCTTATAATTAGCCAAAAATTTGATTTTAAATTTTTAAGCATTTGTCAAAAATTTTCAAAAATTACAAATTAGAACGATACAAAATAGAGCGTTAGTTGAAGAGACAAATTTTCTGTAGAATTTTAAGCTGAATTCAAAAATGTAATAATATACCGGGTGTTCTATTTAAAATAGGAGTTAATAAAAAAAAATTAAAAAAAACAAGAAACCCATTTTAGAAGTATGCAACTGAAAAATCACCTATCCCACATCAATACCCATTAAAAAATGTAATAAAAATGTGAAGTCTGAAAAAAATCGTTGTAGCCGTTTTTGAAAAAATCGAAAAAACTGAAAAATTACAAGAGTAAACACCTACTTCCGGTTATGCGATTTTCTTCAAAAGCTTACTGTCGCATCTCCATAGTACACAGAACTTATATATGAAGTTTTAACGCCATCCCTCTTTTCATTTTTGAGATATTCTGTTCACAGACAGACACACACAGACCAATGAACAAAAATATGTTTTTTCTCCAACCACACCAATAAGACGCCATATTGTCTAATAATTTTGTATAAAAAGTAAGTCATTTCGGGATGTTCACAAATTACCTTGGCGACTGTACACTTTTCGATTCATATTTGCACTAGTACAAAAATGGACGCAAGATAGGGTTTTACATGGTAAATTTTAAATAAAAAGCAAACGCTTCGTCAATATTCGGCAGTCGCCGTCATTTTTTTGCGCCATGACAGTTCTACAATATAACCTACAATGTTTGATTCTAAATAATAAGTCATATTACCGAATTTATGAGTAGTTGGAGAAAAAATAGTATGTTTCATTCGTACAAAAAATGCGTTTTCGGGACGCGTAAGACTCGCCGGACTCCGCTGCGCGTCGTCCGGCGATCTGTCTTACTTGTCCCGAAATCATGGATTTTTTGTACTAATGAAACAAATAACTATTTTTGGGTTCAGGGGACTTTAAAACTCAATTTAGAATTTTTGGGGTGAATCCAATACTTTCTTTATCGCAAAAGGAAGTAAAAAATAGCCAGACGGCTTGGAGTTACGCAGCTTTTACTTCGCATTAGGGGCCAAACTTAATAATTACACACTTCTGTTACTTATATGTAATCGTAGATAGTGTAATTGTTCAACGTTGAAATTCTTTGATATGTAAGTTACACCTGAAATTTAAAATTGAAAATCTCAGTTGTTGGTTGACACTGAGAGCAATAAATCAATAATATTGGAAATTTATTTTCAGGAACAAACCTAAATACACAACATGGGGATGTAAATCATTTCTGCTTTTCTTTCCCATAATGGAAAGACAAGTAAGGAGCCCAACTGAATAAAAAATATACATGGTGTCTCAAGACTAGTGAGACATTTCTGAAATATCCTAAATGTATCTGAAAAGTGTAAGAAAAATGTCAACTATACCTTAAAATAGTTATTTATTTTTTTCTATAGCACATGTTAAAGTGTGCTTTTATCAACTCAAAACAAAAGGTCAAGTTTTACTTTAACAGCAAGGGTAGATAAAGTAGCACTTTAACATCAAGGATAGATAAAGTAATTTAATTTTCTCACTTTTGTTTAAATTAAATATGACAGCTTCGTATTATCGTAGCAACCCGATCTAGCTACTGACGTTTTGAAATGTGATTGACTGTCATTATTTTCTTTTGAAATCGTTAAATTTCTTGCTATAGAAAAAAATATTGTATTATACACGACGATAAAGTTATTTCTATCCACTCTTGAATCATTAACGTCTCGACTTCGTCTCGACGTTAAACGATTCACTCGTGGATAAAATTTAACTTTATCGTCTTGTATAATAAATTACTATTATAAGGACGAAAAATGAGCAATGAGTCCGAAATATATTTTTTCGAAAACTGTCATCAAATGTTGACATTTTCGTTAAATTCTCAGTAAGCAAAGTGATTCTTTTTTGTCACTTAACAGCGAAATACTTTTATGTTCTAGAACGCAAAACTCTTTTGCGTTCTAGAACATAAAAGAAATGTCAAAAAATTTGTAATTTTTTAGGAACTTATTTGTGATTTTATTAATTAAGTAACCTACATTACTTTTTTATTAAGTAATTTAAAATTTCAATAGATACTAATAACTATTATAAACTATTATAAACATGACTAATTTATGTTGTACTACATGTAAATTGGAGGTGCTGATACTGCGGTCAGTTAAATTTATACGTCACTTTGACGTTTGGCAAACAATTCAGCAGGCGGTGGTTCAAACATAAATTAATTGTTTATGAAATATC
Organism: Agriotes lineatus; assembly: GCA_940337035.1. Classification (NCBI taxonomy): domain Eukaryota; kingdom Metazoa; phylum Arthropoda; class Insecta; order Coleoptera; family Elateridae; genus Agriotes; species Agriotes lineatus. The sequence goes on from CALNHX010002836.1 coordinate 21,560, forward strand.
AAATTGTCAATTAACGTTCCATTTCGCATTCTAGATACAAAAATAGCCATTTTCGTCCGTGTATCATACATTATTTTTTATGTGATTACAGAAAATTACAAAAATAAAAATTTATCTACGACAGTGTGTAAAATTGACTCTTAGTTTGCAGTTTTAAGTTTCTAATAAGACTATTTAATAATATGTTTTCATTAGTTTACGTCGTCCGTAGCAACGTGTTTAAAAGATTTCATTAGGCACGTCGTCAGTAGCAACGTGTTTTAAAATTTTTAACTACGCAAAATTACGCCTGTTTGTTAGTGATCCTAATTTACATTTAAATGTTGTTTTTATATTTACCGTGTTTTCTAGATTCTATCGTAGATAAAATATTGTACGATACACATGCGTAAAGCATCTTTAGTCACTCGCGGGGCTTAAAACGTTCGCTCACTCGCATTTTAACTCTGCCCTAATCGTGACTAAGAGTTAAAATTAGGATTATCAGCTAACCGGTCGTAATTATGCGTGTTTTAAAAATTCTAAAACACGTTGCTACTGACAACGTGCCTAATGAAATCTTTTAAACACGTTACTACTGACAACGTAAACTAATGGAAACATGTTATTAAACAGTCGTTTTACAAACATAAAACTGCCAACTAAAAGGCAATTTTACACACTGTCGTAGATAAATTACTATTAAGCCATTATTATTAAATAAATCGAATTGTGTTGATTTTTTCCGTTGTCAAAGTGACATTTTATCAGTAATTACATTACGAACACATTGTCAGTTACGTTCATATATTGAAACTAGAACTCGTGGCCAGCCTACGCCTGGCCCGGCCAGCGTAAAGAAACGGTTAACAATAAAAATGCTTGCTCAAGGCGGCAGCCAGCCTACGTCCGGCCCTGCCAGCGTTAACAATACAAATGCGGTCTCGCCATTCGTGCGCGCGCGCCACCTGCTAGCATGCAGGCCGTTCATGCAGCGTGTGCGCGCGCCTGCTTACGCCTGGACCGGCGACCGGCGACCGGCGGCATCGGTGCTTATAATATAAGATGTTCAGTGACCTCTCCAAATGTACGAGATATCGCAAACAAGGCTCCATTAGAGTTGGTGCCACAAAATCTAAAGAGAATGAATCATTCTTTGAGGTTTGCAAAGAATGTTTCTAATTTTTTACCTAACGAAAAATGTTTTTCGTACTGGGACGAAAAATGCGTTAATGAAAAGATATTTGAACCGAAAACATTCCTTTACGCTGCAATCAACTAAAAGGAATTTTAGATAGAGAAGTAGTGTCGACTTTGGTTTTTACTTCCATCGTCTAATAAAAGATGAAGGAAGTAGGTAGCTATTGTAACGTGAAAAAATTATCTGTCGAGATTTCTTCAGATCTTCACGTTTTGGGTCCCTAGATGACGAAAAACATATTTTCTCAATTCTGTCTGTCCGCTTGTTGGCGGTATAACTGAAAAACTATTTGTTGGAGGTAGTCGATATTATGCATGCGGATTATATGACTACATGACGCGAAACCGAATACGCATACTTTCAGTTATATATACTATATATGAGCCCACTAGATGCAAAACTCTGCGTTTACACTCTTAGTAAATTTGTGCTAGAGGCAATAGTAATTTACGTTATGAGACTGGAAAGTAGTGTTTTGCTGGTCAAACCAAGTAGATTACAGGGCGAGCCGCAGGCGAGACCTGGAAGCTTGGGGAGACCTGCAAAACACTATTCTCCGGTTTCGGTTTAACATTAGATTTTGCCACATTGCGAAAAAATTCCATTGCACTTTATCTATGTTTCATATCAACAGCCCAATACATGGTACATTTCCTGAAACAGCATTGGCACACTTTTGCTAAAGAAATAGATTTTATCTTACCGATTCTAAAAGAATGGAGTTGAGTATTCGAACACGATTTGTAAGAAATAACTCTATGAACCGTTAGGAAGAGCACAGTAATGATATGATTCGCAAGTTTTTCACCACCCTGTATATTGGCCTTTAAATACACACACAAAACAATAATGAAGTGAGAATTAATTCCTAAACTAAATGGCCATTCCTAAACACAACTGTATTAACCATGAATGTAAAATCAACGCGCACTCGCGGGTTTCTACACCCCTTTACAAGTCAAATAAAACAGACTACCTGTATCTGAAGTAAATTTATATTTCCACAACATTAAATAGACATCAAAGTAACTGTCCTTGATATGCAAATATTATGCTGCATTGAAGTCCGCCGTCGCGATTCGATGCATAAAAATCCGACTTCACGCTTGAATGTGCAGCTCATTTTTTTGCACTGTAACATAATACCCACGCTGCGGATTCCGCTTGACGTTACGAGTCGAAACTATGACAAGGCAGCTCCAGATCGCTTCCCGATTTTGATACACTATATGATGCAGCACGTTATTCTCGCAAATTCCAAAAGGTCGGGAACACACCAACTTGTTTTGCATTTAAGAATGTCAATCCATAGCTTTACACATGGTACAGGCTTCTCCACGCTGATGGCGTTGTCTCTTTGTTGTCGGCCGCTTTCGTGCACCTTGTTCGGCGACGCTTCCAGTTTGTATTTGAACTGTATGTTTTCAGGTCCCTCCGAATTATGTTGGGGCCTCCCTCGAAAACAGTCTCTTGAAGTCGTGGCGTTATTTCAGCGCCGTGCACTGACTGCACTTGGTTGGGCGTTGGCACCATTTGGCAGCGCGAATCAGCAGACTGTCCACCGCAAGTGTGAATGCCCAATCTCCTGTACGATCATTGTCGCCGTCAGTGTTTCTTTCGCGCTTAATCAAGCTACTTCCAGCAACGCTCTAAAAAAACCTGCGCCCACAGAATTACACGGTTTTTATTTATTTATTTATTCAACCGACAGGCCAGGCCCAATAAAGGATTGAAAATACAAGTTTAGACACAGTTATAATACAATACAATACATGATGCAAATAACAATCATTGAAATTTAACTCATGTTGGTAACAGCACCATAACATAAGTAACATAACATAGCAAATATAAAGGAATATACATTTAACAAACCATTAATTGTTAATGATGGAAATTCCCGCACACTGGCGGTCGTTTAAAATTTAACTAAATTTATTTACAAGTAACTATTACAATACACAAACGTACAAATTGGCTGTATATTGAAAGATTATTAATGAGTGAACCTGATCTCAAGTGGAGCTGGGTGAAATCGCGTTTCACAGGTGGCCCACCCAGTCCCTTTAAAAATTGGGTTCTGAAACTAAAGCTGTGCTAGTAGGGAAGTAAGGCCGCGACCCATCGAGTCTCAGGCCAAACTCCGAAATGGAGTTCAGCTCTCAAAACTACAATTTTTAAAATGATATATTAAGATATAGTCTGTTCAGTAAACATAAAAACACAAAGTGGCCTTTGATTTCCAAAATGTTATGAGTGTACTTTCGAAATTCAGCTTTCTCTATGAATGTACTTACAAAAAGTTAATAAATCAAATAGGTTAAGGATGTGACATTTACTTAGCATCTGTCATAAATGTTATAAATAACTACTTTTAAGGATATTATACAACTACTGTGTTGGATACTATTGACGTAACGTTTATTAATAGGTATTTTTATTACATTTTATAGAAGTTCAGGCAAGAATTTTCGCATATAATCTCATAAGAGCATGAATTCTTTCCGGAAATTTTTTTGAGTGCGTTCCAACAACATCGTATTAATTTGCCCGAGCGGGACGCGAGGGCAAATTACGACGTTGTTGAATGCACGAAAATAATTTCCGGATATGAATTAATGCTCGAATGGAGATTCGGTAAGAAAATCGTAACGACAGAAACCCTAAAAAGAAGTAATTTCTGCCTACAAAAAATTTCCAAGAAATTTTGTTGTTGTCTTGGATACGGCTCGTGAACTAATTTTTCTATTGGTCATTAATGAATGTCGTACGATTTTCAGAAAAATATCTACTTTGACACTGAATTAATGAGAAACTTCAATTGTCGTCATTTTTAAATTTAAACCTGCAGGTGTGGAAACCTTTGCAAAACATTATACAGAATCCCTAATACAAAAATTGTATCCATATACCAACTTCAACAAAATGTAAATGTTTTTGTGTTTACTGAATGGTCTATATAAGAAAATTATTCAATCGATTTCCACAATTATCCAGTTAAAAGTTTTTATATTGATAAAATACATTAAAAAAGTTTGTTACAATGTAAGAGTGCATTTATCTGTTCCTTATTACATTGTAATTTATGATTACTTCAATGGTTTACATACAATTAGTGACGTTATTAAGAAATGAGTGATAAAATCTTTACCTACCCCACTTAATAGAATAACCAATAATTCAAAAGAGTGTGGCATCGAACGGTTGGAATAGATAACTTAATTTGACCTATTATAAAAAACTTCTTATTATAAAGTGTTTGTAACTATGGTGAGCAATAAGAAATATTTTTAATTTTATATACAGATTTCTGGCTTAGTAAAGAAATCTTGCGATAACATAAAACTTGACGTGAAATGTGTTGACACCACCAGATTGCTTCATGGTTTTACTTCTTTTGTAGGCAACGATAAATGTTTCCAAAGAAAATTTGTACACAATCACTTATATCAGTTTCTTAATTTTTAGAAAGCTTACGAAATAAAAGTCCAAATTGCAATTACTAAATCACTAACAAATCCTTCCTGTGCTTGATATCTGGGTCATGCTTTTTTTATAAAACGGTGATGAGGACTTATCTACGACGTGTTATTCAAGGCTCAATAAAAGGCTTACGCATGTTAATACATTAATTATTATGGTGCTACAATTATCATTATAGTGATTGCGATAAGCACAGATATTCCAATGTAGCTAAACGATGGCTGACAGTTGTGGACATTAATCCATGCAGCTCATAAATTATTCACTTACTGCTATACTACAATGAACTTGTTTTAATTTAAATTCAAATTCCAACGAATTTTTGTATAATAATTCAAATAGCTGTACATTTATGTAAATTTTGAATAGCAATACTTGTGATTTACTTTAAGTGTAGCCATTATTAAAGTGTTAAAGGTAGTGCCGTTTAAGAAACACAATTGCCTTGTTAGTCATATCTAGGAATTGAAGGTAAGCCTATCATTAAAATTGGTTAATATGTTGCCACCTTCATATCTAATTGAAAAACTATAGACAAGTGGTTAGATACTGCCACTACAAGGTTGTTGTGAACTCGAGGAAGTTATTGTTTAGTGCCATCAAAGGTAAACGACTAACACTTATAAATTGTCGTATTAACGTGATAATGAACAATGCCAAGATTAAATTACTCGTACCTCTGTCAATTAGTATGCAGTGACATGTGTTCTTCTAAGAACTTAAAGCAATGGTAAATAAAGCAATTAAGCTATTAACTCGTGTCCCACTTTTTAATTGTTATTTTTTTATCTCTCAAAGCAATCATTAGTTATTTCAGTTGCACTAATAAATTATCAATGATATGATCAGATAGGTATACAGTTAATAAGAGGATAATCAGGTGGTTTCTGTAATGGTGTTAAGATAAAAAATTGTTCTCATTCAAGCCAAACCAGTGAAAGTAGTTCAAGTGCATTATTTGCAAGGTTTTTGTTTACTTAACTTAAATTGCATATTTATAAGTGTAACGATTGTGGAATTGTTTTAAATTTATAGAACTTTGCCTTTGTAGTCCTCGTGTATGATTTGGATTGAATGCCAAGCAACAGGACTGCTGCATAAAGTGACAGAGTTTGCCATACTTTTTATTATGAATAGTTACTTTTACTTAATTGCTTTCTCTTGTACCTCATGCTGTTGAAGGTTGTGACTGTTGTCAGAAATCATCTCCATCCTTTCCTTTCCGCAGTTATTTGTACCGCTTCTTTTCAGTATTTCTTCTTTTTCTTCAATGTTTTTACCATCTCGTTGTTTCATATTTCCTTGATCTGTCTTCTACCCGTTTCTTCACTTCCATCTGCCATATGTTCTTGACTAATCTTTCTTCCGGAATTCTTAATAGGGGTCTAAACCGAGTTGCATTTTTCTGTTATTTAGTTTTATTGGTTTCTCTATTTCTTATTGAGTCTCCCAAAGTTATTGTAAAAATGTTAAAAATTTGTTATATTACAAATAATCCATGAAAGAAAAGTTGAACCTTTGGGGCCATGAGGTTGAGTAGGGGGGGGGGTCTTTTCTCGATTGATTTTTTTTTACAAACGAGCCAGCTACTGACATAAGACGGTCAGCAAATTCATTGAAAATTTCTCTTCTAGGATTTATTGTTCTGCATCTTTTAGCTTTTCGTGGGAGTTATTTACTACTGATGCACGTGACAGAACCGTCAGTACCAACGACTCACGTCCGTATATTAATATTAATATGAGCACTGTCTTATATATCTTTATATTTTTGTTATGGTCTCTTCTATCGTCTTGCTGAGTGAATAGTATATTATTTTTATATCTATTGCTTGTTATTGTAGGGTTCGATTATTGCTTCCCAAAAGTGTTTTTGTTGAAATGTTCTAAATTTTATAATGCTTTTCACATAGGCAGCACATTGGATTTTCATTGTCTACATATGTATTTAATGTAGACTCTATTGTGTGTATGTGCTTATTCATATAAGAGTGTTTCGTTGAGTATTCTTGTTATATTTCATTCTGTTCATTTGGTTCCGCATTATAAAATTCAAATGTTTGTGGAAGTTAATCTGTTTCCTTTATCAACGATTAAAGAATTAAATTAAAGATTAACAAGAAACACCTAGCTTTTTACTGGAGCTCGGTAGCAATCAATTTCCAGTTATGTCTTATTTTTTCTTTTACATATTTTAGAAACTGTTGTGTCGCTTTTTTGGAAGGTTCCCCTAAGAAGGTTCTGAAGTGCCTTGTGGTAGTGTATACTCATTCCAAAGTTTGGAATGATTGTCGCGACGCTAGCTACTAGTTCACCCGGTTCTATACTATACATGATCAGACCTGTTCCATTTTCGGTTCTTCATTCGTCAGGGTACTAGATTTTTACTTTCAGTTTTCTTAATTCTTCATCTTCATTCCAACTTTGAAAGATTTACTTCAAATGGTTTTTTGGAATCTGTAGGTTTTCTTTATTTTTCTCTTCTGGATTTACCAATAGTCTCTTGGTTTCACATCATCTTTCCACAGTGTGAAGGGCTAAAAGCATTCTCTTGAATACTACACCCTCAAATTTCCCATGTACATAAATAATGGTCATTGAAAAAGCCCTCTTCTCCTCTAGTTTCATTCCACCACTAGCTTCCACAGCAGCGCTGACAAAACCCTTCTCTGTGGACATCCTCTGACCACCAACACATTCATGATTGTTTCATGAAAAGAAGTGGTTGTAATTCTGATTTTATGCAAATATTGTAATTTTTTGGTGTATATTATTGTATTGTTGACTTCTATATTGTCATTTTTTGAAGTTCTAAGTTTATTGACTTCTACTGATTTCCTATTATTTCTACACTGTCCTTGGATATAACCATTGTCTCAGGTTTATTTATATTTGTATCTCTTCTCTTTAACTTTTTTTTTCAACACCTCTTTTGATGTCACACATAACATTAATTCGTCCACGTACAATAACTCTTTGACAACAACTGGTTGCATCATTTTACATATATCCAATCATTCACCTTATCATTAACTGCTTTAGCCATTCATCTATTGATAAATAATAAAGGGCATAATATACTCATTTATCTTACCTCATTTTTTTAAAAGTAAATGAAAAATATTGGATACAAATGTAACTGTTTTAAATGGCATATTTACTTTTTATTTCCAATTTTTCTGAGTTCTTAAAATTTGAGTTAATATCTGTTTTCATTCTCATTACTCCTCTTCAACTTCAAATTAATCATTATACGCAACCATCAAATTTTGCATATTTGCACAATCGAATGAATGTTGAATAGGAAAATCCAAAGATAATTTTAAGGTTCACAGCAGTTTTAGTGTATCAACAGTAGGCAAACTTACAACAGCTGTATGATACAAGGATATGGATTTTGTATCATTACTAAAGTCTACACATTACCTGTTTTCTGTCACGTCAGAAATAACAAAACAGCGTTTAAAACGTATGTCTAATATTGCATTGAAATTCAAAAAGATCATTTAGATCGCAGGTAGTAGACTTTAGAAAGAATTTGATATATACCTAACCTTTAATGCAAGGGATGCTCTAAATAGCACATTATTCAAACGAAGACATTTTTGACCTATGCAATGCGACGTCTCTTCTCTTCGAAGAAGTTCCTAACGCTTAAAATAATATTTTAGGCTTGCTCGCGTGCTTGCTATTCCGCGTTATTTTACTGTCATTTTGGACAAATGTCACACTGACAGTATTATGAAACAAACCATACTTAAAGCGGACCTGACCAAAAACTGCAGATTTTTTGTTTCGTCCAGTTCCTTATAGTTAAATAAAGAGGGTAATGTGTAGACCTTAGTAGCATCTACTCACCTCTGTACTAGATACGTTTATGTAACGAAAACTAGGGATACAAAGTAACATATCTATTTTTTGTTCTACTGGAATACAAAATTATGTATGTAATTCACACGAAAGCGGATTTTTAGACTCGCCCTATTTATATGCCGTGCTCGTTTGGCCATAAACTGCGACTTGTCCAAAAAAGTCTTTAATTTCGTACTTGTAACATAAATAGCTATTATCGCAGTGATCTCAAAAAGTTTCCTTAAAACTAGAAAAAACAAATTTATTTTTTCAAACGAATATTCAAACTTTAGCAAATGATATGGGCTAGTAAACCATTAGGGCAGCTTGTTTAAGTTACAGAGTGAGTTAAGTTAGTATATTATTAAAAGAAAAGTAAAAGCTTTACAAAACCAAATTATAGTGTTTCTATTGGTAGTGTATAAAGGCAATTTTCAAACATTATGTCAATGATGCTATCGTTCAATGAAAATTAGTGGGTAAAGAAAATAACTTTATATTCGTATTTAAGCGTTTCGAATAGCACTGGTCTCAAAACTGTATAACTGTAATAACTCATCTAACTCTGCACCTTTGGTAATAGCAAACATTGCAATTAATAGCATTGCTGACATGTAGTATTCAATTCGTAGTTCCTGCTGAGCAGTAGCAGACCTTCCGTTTTATGAGAGGTCAAATAGTCGAGTACTTAAGTTTTGCATTGCGACATTTAACTAATGCATTGGCTAGTAATTTTCTATAAATACTCATAAGTAGTACAAACTGTTTGTGTATTCTTGCATATCATGTGTTTATCATGAGTGAATAAATATAAAGTGATAATTCTCGACACAAGTAAATAGTTGTTTTGTAAAGAGTATTGATTCTACAAACTGAACAGTTAGGATTGTTGAACGGTAAATTAACTAGATGTGTGTTGTTATCTTAATATTGCAAATTTAGGTAATTTTTTATATAGAAGCGTTATTATTTAATTATTTTTATTAAATACCAAGGACTTGGAGACTATTCCACACTAAATATCTTTAATCTAAAAAAGTGTTGACAGTAGCAAGGGAACTGGAGCCAGTGCAGTTCTAGAACATGGTCTATGCAGATGATATTGTAGCAGTAACAGGAAGTAGAGATCAATTGCAAGCAACAGTCAATATACGGAGAGGGGAAATAGAAGGAATAGGTTTAAAAATCAACTTCAGCAAAACAAAAGCAATGCTTATAATAAAATATGAACACCCACCAGAGGAAAGAATTAAGATAGACCATATCGAGGTGGAGGAAACACAAAAGTATGAGTACTTGGTGACATCAATTACAGGTGTTGGAAAATTAGACAGCGAAATTTTGAACAGAATGAGTAAAGCTAGCCAATTGTACTACAGCTTTTTATTGGAAAAAGAAAGATCAAGACCGAAACAAACTACACATATATAAAACGGTTTATGCCTTAATTTGGCCTACGATGCAGAAAGCTAAACCATGTTTGACAGACATAAATCGAAAATGACTACGGCAGAAATTAACTATCAAAGAAAAGTAACTGGAAAAACAAGACAAGACAGAATAAGAAATTCAAGTTTTACGGAGAAACTTCAGCAAGTACTGCAAATAACTGCAATAGAAACCAAGGGAATTAAAATGATATGGGCACACAAAAATAATGGCTGAACACCAAATACCAAGAAAAGTACTGAAGGCAAGAACTGAAGGCAGACCAAACGGAAGACCAAGGAGAATATTGACGTATAACAACGGAGATATAGCAAAGTAAAAAATCTGGTGTGATATACGCACACAACTTCCTTTTACAGTGATCTTATAATTGGCCAAAAATTTGATTTTAAATTTTTAAGCACATGTCAAAATTTTTCAAAAATTATAAATTCTACAAAAACGGTACAAAATAGAGCGTTAGTTGACGAGACAAATTTTCTCTAGAATTTTAAGCTGAATTCAAAAATGTAATAATATACCGGGTGTTCTATTTAAAATAGGAGTTAATAAAAAAAATAGAAAAAAAAACAAAGCAAACCCATTTTAGAACTATTCAACTGGAAAATTACCTACCTCGCATCAATACACATTAAAAATGTAATAAAAAGGTGAAGTTTGAAAAAATCGTTAGAGTCGTTTTTGAAAAAATCGAAAAAACTGAAAAATCACAAGAGTAAACACCTACTTCCGGTTATGAGATTTTTTCAAAAGCTTGCTATCGTATCTACGTAGTACACAAAACTTATATATGAAGTTTCAACGCCATACCTCTTTTAGTTTTTGAGATATTCTGTTCACAGACAGACAGACACACACACAGACAGACAGACCAATGACAAAAATATGTTTTTTGGGTTCAGGGGACTCTAAAACGTGAAGATCTGTTGAAAACTCAATTTCGAATTTTTTGGGTGAATCCAATAAGTACTTCCTTTATTGTAAAAGGAAGTAAAAAACGGTGCTGAAGTAACAGAATGACAATGAACAGTAACATCTATAGGAAGTGGACCGAGACATCCGACGCCATTTAACCAGCTAGGAAAATGAGAAAAAAGAAGATAGACTGATAATCAAATATCACCCCAAAATGTTCTAACCTAAGGCTCATAGCTATAGTCTTCCTACCATCTCTCCTGCTCCTTGCTTTCACATCTTCCAGTTTTTGGGGGTCTGCCTCTCCAATTTTTACACTTCGGTTTGTTTAGAATATTCTTGGGTGTCCTTGTGTCTTCGATTCTTGCAGTGTGCCCTAACCATCGTAGTCTCCTTTGTTTAATAATCTTCACTATGATGGGGATATAAACAACAGGATAAATAAAAGTGTAAAAATCTATTACGCGTTAAATAAGACAATTTTATGAAAATGAGAAATAGACAAGAAAACTAAAATAAGAGTGTACAACACAGTGGTAATACCAGTTCTTACATACGCGAGTGAAACGTGGTCACTACAAGGTAAACAAGAAGTGAAAATGAATGCGGCAGAAATGAATGCGGCAGAAATGAAATTTCTCAGAAGGATAGAAGGAAAAACAAAGATGGATAGAAAACGAAATGAAGAAATAAGACAAATGACGCAACAAGAAACAATAACAACGAAAATAGAAAGAAAGCAGCTGAAATGATATGGCCACATACTACAGATGAATCAGAATAGATTGGTGAAGAAGGTAGTAGAAATGGCCAGAATAGGTAAAAGAAAAGCAGGAAGACCTAGAAAGAGCTGGATGCAAAGAATGGAAGAAATAGGAAAAAGAAGAGGGAAGACGAAAGCAGAAATGAAAATACTAGCACTGGATCGGATGGGATGGAAAAAATGGGTTAACAAACCAGAAGAAATTTAATCCAACACCCTTCAAGGTATAAGGAGGATGGAAGAAGAAGAAGAACACCAAATACCAAGAAAATTACTAAAGGCAGACCAAACGGAAGACCAAGGAGAATATTGACGTATAACAACAGAGATATAGCAAAGAAAAAAAAACTGTGGTGAAGTAAACAGAATGACAATGAACAGTAATATCTATAGGAAGTGGACCGAGACATCTGATGCCATTTAGCCAGCTAGGAAAATGAGAAAAAAGAAGAAGATAGACTGATAATCAAATATCAGCTCAAAAGGTCCTGAGGCTCATGGCTATAGTCTTCCTACCATCTCTCCTGCTCCTTACTTTCACATCTTCCAACTAAGTTTTTGGGGGTCTGCCTCTCCAACTTACACATCGGTTTGTTTCGAAAATTCTTGGGTGTTCTTGTGTCTTCCATTCTTGCAGTGAGCCCTAACCATCGTAGTCTCCTTTGTTTAATAATATTCACTATGAGGGGTCCTTTACAGATTGTATACATCTTTTCATTTGTTGTTCTTTTTCCCCATACAAAAAGGTCTCATCTTGCTAATTTGTTTCTAGTTACTTCATTAATACCCATACTTCATTTTCATAGGCCACCACTGGTCTTATTATCGATTTTTAAATTGAATTTTAACGACACTCATGGATTTATTATTTACCAACGAGCTTAACATTGACCATTTTTTGAACCCGCTGTGATGCTTGTTTTAACCTCCTCGTCAACCTCGCCACTGCTAGTTATTTTAGTTCTAAGAAATATGAAGCTCTGCACTTTTCGAAGGAATGCTTTATGTTATGTTGCTTGTCCATTGTTGAAGTTAAAACTTTAACATAATATTAGTCACCTTAGATAAAACAACTTGTTAAATAAGATAAACAAATGTCATGTACTATGTATTATAAACTGTTCTTGTTCCCAGAAGCATTAAAGCATTTCACCAAGAATATATTTTCGTGATCCTCAATATTCAATATACTGAGTTTCGTGTTTGATGAGTCACTCCAGTTGAAGAACATATATTTTGTCTTAGTCTGGTTGATTTTCATACCAAATTTCTTGCTTCCCTCTCTGTGCATTGAAAAACTTCTTTAATTTCTGCTTGTGTTCTTGTAAGAATTGTAAGATCTTCCGCATATGCTAATATTTGGTGGGGGCTAGTTAATATATTCCTGTTTGCGTGAATTCCATTTCTTCATATTTTAGTCTTACTAGGTTGAAAAGCAGGGGGGAAAGTGGATCCCCCTGTCACACACCTTTATGTGTCCTGAAGTGTCTGTAGTTGTTTCTTCAACCCTTACCTTACTCTCTCTACCTACCAATGTCATATGTTTATACACTTGGGCAGTTGTAATTCTCTTAGGGCTTGTAGTTCTTTCCTATTTATGTTGTCGTACTCCTGCTTGCAGTCAATTAAGAGTGCATGAATTGGTTTTCCTTTTGTTTTTGTTTTCTCCTGTATAATTCTTACCTACTTAATCAGTTACTGCTCTCTGACTTCTGAACTGCTTGATGTTCTCCTAGGTTTTCTTCTGTGAGCTCCTTCAATTTGTCATTGATGACTGTAGCTAGAATCTGATAAGTGATATTGATAAGGGTCTATAATTTTGTATGGATTGGAATCACAATTGCTTCTCTCCATTCTCTTAGCAATTTGCAAGTTGTCTATATTTACGAGATAATTTCCAGGATCTTCGTTTCTAAAGCTTTACCCCATATTTCACTCGTTCTGGTTTTCTCATCCAGTCGCGGGCTTTTATTATTCTTCATCTTTCTTAAAATTCTCCAATGTCTTCAAATGTAGGAAAGTTGGTAGTAGCGTCCGGTGCTTGAAATATTTCTCGTTTTTCTCTTGTTCTCCCTTGTTCTTTCTCTTCTAAAAGCTGCTTGTAAAATTTGCACATGATTAACCAGGGTTGGTATCTTCTTTTATTTGTATTTAAATTATTGTGGAACATTGTCATATTCTTTTTGCTATAGCATTTTTCTATGCTTTCTATCACTGTATCCTGCATACTTCTTTTTTGTTTCCATATTATTTTTTACGTCTTTTTTCTGTAAACCTTTCTTCACTTTGTTCGGTTTTCTGATTTAACATTTTCTTTTGCTCTAATTCCTTTGGTATTTTCTCATCTGCTGGCTTTTAATGATATTCTTGAGGTTTTCCCACTTTTTCTCAATAGTTTCTCCTTTTTCTAACTTTGTAAATTTTTTTCTCAAGCAGTTTTTCATATTTGGAACTCATTTCACTGGTTTTTAACTTCTACACTAGCAGCTTCTTGTTTTCTAAACTGTGGTTTATGACTCATTTCATCTTTTATTTTTGCTGTTATTCTTCTTTATAGTTCCCGTAGTTTGTTGTTTTTAAAACCGTTGAGTGTACTTTGTGCACTAAAATGTTTTACGGTTTCTTTATTTTTCCCCTCATATATAGGATGTATACTATGCTTTTTCTTCATTTTTCTAAACTTTTCTCATTAATTCTGTTAAGATATCTAGGTTTTATTGGGATGTTGTGTGTAGTGTTATGATTGCATTACTAGTTGGTTGTTAAGATGACACATCAAACAAAATACAAAACAAATTTATTATATTGGTTCTTAAAGCAACACGCGTTTTTTCCGACCTCTATAAATAAGTAATTAATATTGTAGGACTAGCTGACCTGGCAAACGTTGTTCTGCCCAAGATAATTTGTCTCTAAAACCCTGTTTCACCACTATAGGGTTTTTAATTTATGTCGTCCACCGCCTTGGACTTAGAAATAAATACCATTTTCGCAATCAACGTCCCAGAAACCTTAATAACGACACCCATATCGATTTTTAGGCTTATTTACTCCATTTCATCATTTAATATTATTTTTCCATACAAAATTGGAACCCCCATTTACCCCTTTAGGGGTTGAATTTCAAAATATCCTTCCTTATACATTGTATATACATTATATACACCATAAAGGGAACCTCTGTGCAAAATTTCAGCTTTCTAGGTCCCAGGGTTTGGCTGGGCGTTGATGAGTGAGTCAGGACTTTTCTTATATACAGGGTGTTCATTAATAATTGGAAATATTTTAACTGTAGGAATCCTGGGCTCAAAATATAATATTTTAACCCAAATTACTTAGATAAAATGTGGCTCCTTACTGAGATATAGGGTGTTTTATTTAAAATTTAAAAATGATTTTTCCCTATTATTTTAAAACTATTTGACGTGTACGTATCATATTTGGCAGGAAGTGTAGACACTGTAAACCATGCTAAATTATGTTAAATAAACGTTCCTGGCTACTACCAGAGGCGTACGACAGAGGCAAGTGATTGGTTGACCCTTCCCAAATTCTACGCCACTGGCGGAATTGTCTTTTAGCACAATTTTTCGATTCTCCAATACTTTATATGTAAATAACATACTCGTCTGTAGTAACGATAAAGTCATTATTTTTCGAGATATTTAAAGTTAAACATGAAGCTGAACAGTTATTTTGATTTTAATGTGTATTAATTATGTCGGTGTTTTTTGTCATAAGATTGCATTTATTACGCAAATGAAACTTTAATCCGTATTAACAAAAAAAACGTAATGTTATTTATTAAAATTGTTCTTTTATTTAGATTATAACAAAACAAACGGGGCTGCGCGCGCTATTGCGCGGTCTATCCTATTCAATTTACCACCATTTTTAGGTCTATTACGTTGGGCCATTCCGTTCTGTTACACACTCCGCCCCTGCCGTCCACCTGACCAAAGAAGGGGGGCCTCGGGGCTCCGCCCCTCTTTAAAGGGCCCTCGGGGCTCGGCCCCTCGCCAAGAGGCCCTCGGGCCCCGCCCCGGTCGCGAAATCAAGGCGACGGCGAAATGCATGCAAACGCAAATGCCGCCGCTACCGTAACCCGCATTCACTCAATCAGGGATATCGCGTCTGCAATTTTCGTGACGGACACACGTCTGGATGGTTCTCCTTTATTATATAGAGGATGGTTCTTTTCAGAACCACGATTTCTTTTTATGGTGAATGCATCTATTCGTTTCAATAAATTTCATTACATAATTACATAATTAATACACATTAAAATCAAAATAATTGGTCAGCTTTATGTTTAACTTTAAATATCTCGAAAAATAATGATTTTATCGTTACAAAGGAAGAGTATGTTTATTTACATAGAAAGTATTGGAGAATCGAAAAATTGTGCTAAAATTACAATTTCGCCAGTGGCGTAGAATTTGGGAAGGGTCAACCACTCACTTGCCCCTGTCGTACGCCTTTGGTAGTAGCCAGAAACGTTTATTTAACATAATTCAGCATGGTTACAGTGTCTACACTTCCTGTCAAATATGATACGTACACGTCAAATAGTTTTGAAGTAATTGGGAGAAATCATTTTAAAATTTTTAAATTAAAACACCATGTATCTCAGTAAGGAGCCACATTTTATCTAAGTGATTTGGGTTAAATATTAATATTTTGCGCCCAGGATTCTATAGTTAAAATATTTCAAATTATTAATGAAACACCCTGTATATAAGAAATACACACCCTACGGTCCTATGTCTTACAGTAGCTACCTACAACTTTTTTGGCTGTGTTCTATCTCTTCTATTTGAATATTATATGTTTGTACCAGAGCTGGAACAAATTCTCTGAAAATGGATTTGATTCAGGGATCCGAAATCATAAAAAAGATTCGACCTTAGATTCGGTTCTATTTTATATAAAAAAGTGATTTAAATCACACGATTTTAATCTCTTTTTGGGATCATGGATTCGAATCCTCATTTTAATTTCAGAATTACTGTTTTAGCTGATGTTATATATTTTTGATTTTATGATTTTGATTGGAATAGTGCTTAATTATGTAAGTATTGATTAATTAAATAAACAATTGAATAAATTGCAGTTTATTGTAGAGTTAAAGTCTACAATCGACAAAATTAAAAAGTCAAAAACAAAGGTAATAATAAACAGATTACAAATATGTTATTTCTCGTTAACTCTTGACAGGACCAAAATTACAATGTTTTCGGGAAAGAGTTTGGTTCAAGCAACCTTTGCATACTCCCTACATCTAACAACGCGAAGAAAACAACGCTCAAACCCGCACAAAAAATAATTTATCTACAAAAAGGATTCGTGTCATAAATAAAGGATTTGAATCACGGAAGATCATTCAAATCCTTTATGTGGATTCAAATCCTTTATGACTATTCAAATATGAGTATTTGAATATGAATTCTATTTCATTTGCTTTACGAATCTTCAAAAAGAATTTGGATCCTGGATTGGAAAACTGAGTGATTTGAATCATACCCAGGTCTGCTTGGTACCGTATACTGTCTTTCTCTGTCTTGCCCATTCTATTATTATATTTCCGCTAGGAATTGTGTTCATTTTGCTTTTTTAATTTGTATTTCCGTAATTCTGTTTCTCTACCAATGTTTTTTATTAGTTTTTTTCTTCATTAACAAAATGTTTCAGTTGCTGCTTTATCCAGTCATTGTGTTCTTACTTTTTATGAGTTAGTTTTGTATCTTTATGTACTTCCCATTTACATAATATCTATGGTACTTCTTTTTTTTTCTACACTTTTTTATTATTACTCACTCTTTAGTTTTCTTGACATTACCATTGTCGTCAATCTTTTTGCTGGCATTCTACTCTCTCTTTACTGCCTCTGTCATCCCTCTGCTATTTTCGCTGCGTATTCTCTTGCTTATGCACTCGGAGTTCTTTTTAATCCGTTTTTTTTTTAAATGCACCTGCTCGAATTCCGTAGTCAATGTAAACGGTGTAAAGCTAAAGTAGTTAATGGTTTTAAATGTAATAAATGTGACACACATTTTCATGTGAGCTGTGCCAAGAAGTGTAATATAAAAATTCTTGACGCTCAAACAATAATCTGTTGTGAAAACGTGTTTAATTCGGATTGTAATTTATTTACGCTGGATTTCTTCTCTTTGTTATTGTTTACAGAATAAAACGCACTTTACTCTGGACTAATTTAATAAGCCACGTCCGCTCGACTGTCTGGCCCACAAACAAGTGGTGCTCGTCCCTTTTCTCCAAAACAGCCTGCACTAATTAGGGGCGAGCGAGCATGCCCATTACAAATTTTAGAATATGTCAGAAAAATATAAATGCTATACATACTCTAGTACTACAAAATAAATCATCGACTTCTATATACACATTAATCAAGCCACAATAGATATGAAAATAATATACACAAGTTAATTGAAGGAAATTACAAACGGTACAAACATACTCCCCACGTTGAAAGTAGGAACTTTCAAAACGAACTGCACAGTGGTTAGCAAAAAAAAATCTTAAAATTAATACATAAAACAAAAAAAAACAAAAAATAGAATGCCAATATATACAAATTTTACACGGCAGTCTCATTGTCCGAGATTGGAAGTACACACACTTTATTTACCGGGCGCTTTAATTACCTTTCGCGAGTTTTCACTGTCACCACCCGCACAATTCCGTCCTTTCCTGGATGTAACTGCACTATCTTCCCAAGGACCCACTTCATAGGAGACACATTGCCCTCCTTCAGCAGCACAACTTCATTCCCTTTAAGATTGGGTATTTTTTGCTGCCATTTTGTTCTCTGCTGCAGCAGCGACACATATTCCTTTGCCCATCTTCCCCAGAAATGCTGCACGATTTTCTGAACTTTTTGGAAGTAGGAAAGACGGTTCTCCGGCAAGCTGGTGTAGTCCAAATCGGGCGACGAAGTTGCTGGTTGTCCGATGCGAAAGTGAGCTGGGGTGAGTGGCGATAGGTCTTCAGGATCACAGCTTAAAGGACTCAAAGGAAGGGAATTTAGGATTGCTTTTATTTGCACAAGTACAGTGTACATTTCCTCAAAAGTGAGCAAATAATTCCCTAAAACGCGTCGTAAGTGGTGCTTTGTCGATTTCACCCCGGCTTCCCACAATCCACCAAAATGGGGAGCACGGGCAGGTATAAAATGCCAGTTAATTTCTTCACTAGCCAAGCTTTGTTTCAAATTATTTTCATTGGTTTTTAAGAATTTTGACAATTTTTCCAACTCTGATTTGGCTCCCAGAAAATTTTGTAACATTATTTTTGCCACAATTACACAAGGTGACAATAAACCCAATGGATCAAAAATTTGAGCAGTGACCGATAATATGGAGCGCTTAGTCACCTTGTCATTTCTGATATTTATAGAATAATTTAATTCATCAGTTTGGCAAGACCATGTTAATCCCAAAGTTTTATTATTATCATTTTCACCAAATTCTAAAGTTTTTGCTAGTATTTGCGATTCACCTAAATTTTGTAACACCTCGGATTTATTTGATATCCATTTTCTTAAGTCAAAACATCCCCCTTTTAGTACATTTTTTACTCCCTTACACATGTTAGTTAATTCCTCTATCGAATTAGCACCAGTAAGCAAATCGTCCACGTAGAAGTCATGCTTAATAGCGTTTGATATTTTTGGAGACTCTTTAAAAAGTTCCGAAAGCTCCAGCTGACACCTAATCGCTAGAAACGACGCAGACGTTGTACCGTACGTCACAGTATTTAATTCGTACGTCTGCAATGGGTGATTCGGATCGGATCTCCACAAAATTCTTTGCAACGGTCGTTGATCGGGAGATACTAACACTTGGCGGTACATTTTAGCAATATCTGCGGATGCTACAAATAAGTGCTTTCTGAATCGCAAAACTATTGAAAGTAAGTCATCCTGTATCACCGGACCGGTCATCTGTAAATCGTTAATTGATACGCCACTGGTAGTGGCCGAGGTACCATTGAAAACCACACGTAATTTTGTTGTCGTGCTAGCTTCGCAAATCACTCCATGATGTGGCATGTAATAGCTAGGAACTTTAAAATTTTCAAATTTTACATATGCCCCATAGCTTCGTACTCTTCCATGAACTTAACATATGAATCTCGCAGTTCCACATTTGTCTGAAGCTTGCGCTCTAATGACAAAAATCTCTTTCGCGCCCGTTCTTTTGATTCGCCCAAAATTTCTACCGGTTCCTTAAACGGAATTGTCACTATGAAACGACCTTCGTTAGTACGCCTAGTTGAGTGTTTAAAAATATTTTCGCACTCGTTTTGCCTTTGAAATGGTCGATCACTTGCCCAATTTTCCTCCAATTCCCACAACTGAGCTAATTGCCTTTGTATTTCGGCGGTTTTTACTAAACTACAGTGCACGCTTTGTCGTTTTTGAACAATCGTCGGTCCCGAAACTATCCAACCTAGCCTAGTTTTTTGCAAAATCGGTTTATTCAAACCCAAGGAAATCTGCCCAACGGAAATTAGATTCCAAAACCGATCTGCCCCAATTAAAATATCCACCTTTCCTGGAGTAGCAAAACTAGCATCCGCTAACTTAATATTTTTTGGAATATTGAGCTTATTAATATTAAGTTCGTGATTGGGAACGTTACTCATAATATTCGGCAAAACGTAGCAAATTATTTCACCACTATATGCATTATGTTGCGCCTGCAGTTTGACTACGCATTTTTCCGCTATTTGGGAAACAGCACCTGCTATACCAGAAACCGCTAAATTAGCCGATTCTACATGCAATTTTAAACGGTCACAAAGAGTTTTTGTAATAAAACTCGATTGTGAGCCACAATCCAAAAGGGTGCGTGCGGTGTGCATTTTGTTATTTGCATCTAAAACATTTACTACTGCAGTTGATAATAGTACTTGCTGATTTGGAAAACTACATGATGCCACAATCGAATTATTTTCTCTCTGCCCTGCGTTCGGAATTTTTTGTTCCGCATGCAGCAGCGAATTGTGCCGCCCGTTACACCTAGCGCATCTATTCGTTTTACATCGCCACGCGAAATGCCCTTTTTTAAAGCAATTTAAACAAACCTTTAAATCTTTAGCACGTGCCATTCTATTATCGACATCAAGCTTTATGAATTGCGCACAGTTTTGCATAAAATGATCCCCATTGCAAAAAGAACAATTGACGACATTACTTGCGAGAGACTTAACATTAGCGGTAACCTTGTGCACCCTTTTCTCAGCCCGCGAATTAGGTTCAATAGTTTCCAAGAAATCTGCCCTGTTTTGCAAGAACCGTATCAAATCGCTTAATGTTGGAACGTCATTACCATTTTTGCATCTTTCCCATTCGCGTACCGTGATATTATCTAATTTAGTACAAACGATATAAATAATTAAAGTATCCCAATGCTCCGTCGGCTGTCCTAACAAGTCGAGCGATCTTAAATGCTTACTTAAATTATCTATTAATTTGCGCAGTTGATGTGACGATTCCTTTGTGATAGATTCTAAATCAAAAAGAGCCTTAACGTGATTGTGCACAAGCAAGCGTTTATTATTGTAGCGGCTGCACAAAACATCCCAAGCTACAGCATAATTTGACGCAGAAAACTCTAAACTCTGAATTACCTGTTTTGCGGAATCGCAAACACTTGACCTCAAGTAATGGAATTTTTGTATTGCACTAATCGATTCATTGTCGTTTATTAGACTCTGAAAGGTGTCTCTAAACTCCAACCAATTTTCATAGCACCCGTTATACCGGGGCAGTTCAATGCTTGGAAGTTTTATACCATTTAAAGCTTGGCTAGTGGAGGTTTGTGAAATCGCAGATGATGCAGTTGATTTTTGCTTGTAACCTAATAATAAATCCTTTGCAATGGATATTACACGATAGTATGCATTTTCAAAATCCTCTCGCTCTTCGTAATTGCTTTGCTCATCTGCATCATCCGCCATGGACTCAATTTGGCTATGAACATGATCAAATTCATCCAAGAGAGGTTCATTTTTGATCACCCTTTGTTCAAGACCAATAACCTCAGTACTAGTTAACGAATTAGCACTATTTGCACTACGATATTGCACGGTATCTATAAATTTAGAAAAATGCGTCAGCTTGGATTTGATTGTACCGCGTTTTTTAACTAAACCCTGTATTTCTGCGGGTAACGACATTTTTCACGAATTCTACACTTGTACAAATAAACAGCAGGTATAACTGAAAAGATTTGAAAGACAAAGGAACTAGCTCACCCAAATACTCGGACTCTGACAGATTTGACAAACAGAAAACAGATGTTGCCTTAGGTCGGTCTGCAGTCCCTTCGTGCTACCGACACACAGATTCTCCCAAAGTTGCACTCGAAATCGAACTGTTGCCCGTGGATAGCAGGCGCGTAGGAACCGCGGGGGCCACGGGGGCCAATGGCCCCCTCAAATAATTTTCAGAGGGGCCTGGCCCCCTCAAAAATATCTGTTTCTAGTTTCATCATAATTTATAATTTTACGTATTTCTTGCAACCACTAACATGAACATATATGAACTTGAATTGTAATTAAAACCCGCGTCTGTAAATCGCCGAGTGAACGATATTAAATTTCACTATTCCAGAAAGTAATCGGTGTGGTCGGATATAATTGAAATGAGACTACTATAACAACACTTTTCTTATCGGGTATTTGCCGTGCAACTGCAAAGTTGTTTCCAAAAGATGCCTACTATTAAGATTTTAACCGCCTTTTTGAACAACCGATTGGCGCGGGTTTGATAATAGTTATTTTGCTATACAAGTAGGATAACAGCATCATTAATATACGTGTGTGTAAGTTATAAACGAGTGCGTAGCACGAGTTATGTAAGCACACAAGTATATTAATGATGCATTATCACACATGTATTGTACAAAATTTTATCTACGACTGCCTAAAATTGAGAAAAGTGCATTAAGAGAAATGTCAGATGTCATTTTCAAAAATATTTTAGTAGGCAAATGTCATTATGTCATTCATTTGACACTATTTCAGTTACGTAATGAAGTCATTACACAACTCAGTTGCGTAATGAAACCATTACATAACTGAGTGGTGCAATGAGCTTCATTACCTAACTGAAATAGTGTCAAATGAGTGACGTAATGCGTTACTTATTCCGCTGGAGTAGATAAAATACATTTATTGATTTATTATGTGGAACACTAGTAGGTGCTTTACCAACTAGAATTTCTGATTTTGGTACAGGTTTCTAAATGATAGTTTCTTAATTGAATTTATTTTTGTATTTGTGTTTTATTATGTTTAATCTTTATTTATACCCTTTTTATTTTTCGAAAACTTGTTTCTATATTTATTTAAGTTTGCTTATTCATGTGTGTTCTTTGCTTATGTGAAAATCTGATAATAAACATTGTTCATTGTTTAATTAATTTTTTTATGGTACAGTGTTTTTATTTAAATAAAATAGCACTTATTAAGTAACCAGTGACTACAATATACTATTATAGTATAAAACTAAAAATTGATAATCAGGAAATCAAAAATGTTATAGCTCGTATTAATGGATCAAGTTAGAAGTGTAAGTCTTTATTGAAAATAGAATGGCCCCCGCAATCTAGAAAACGCTCCTACGCGCCTGGTGGATAGCACTTTGTTAATTACTTAATTAACACCTAGCTTCTCTTGTTCTATCTTGAAATCCGGCTCGAAGGACCATGTAATTTATTTACGCTGGATTTCTTCTCTTTGTTATTGTTTACAGAAATAAAACGCACTTTTACTCTGGACTAATTTAATAAGCCACGTCCGCTCGACTGTCTGGCCCACAAACAAGTGGTGCTCGTCCCTTTTCTCCAAAACAGCCTGCACTAATTAGGGGCGAGCATGCCCATTACAAATTTTAGAATATGTCAGAAAAATATAAATGCTATACATACTCTAGTACTACAAAATAAATCATCGACTTCTATATACACATTAATCAAGCCACAATAGATATGAAAATAATATACACAAGTTAATTGAAGGAAATTACAAACGGTACAAACACGGATAGTGATGATAAGGCATTTTTCGAGGCATTAGAGGAAACTTTCAATGCTGAGAAAAAGGTAGACATTCATATTTTTAAATATATTGTGAATCAAAAAGACAATTTAATACCCAAATTGTATAATAAAATTGAGTTATTAAACAAACATATCGAAGTAATAAGTGTTCGTGACTGTAAAGCAGATGCTGCTTTGTTGAAAGACAAACAAACATTTGTAGCAAACGGTACAATTAATAATACTGTAGTACAAAGTGCTCGATCGGGTAAAAATATAAATAAACACTGTAAGCCATCACGTGTTGAAAACCAAGACCCAAACTTGAATATACAAAAAACCACTCCAACTGTAACAGAAAAACACCTATCAGCTGCTATGTTACAAGCTGAAACTTCATCTGTGCTTAATAAATACGTCAATTTAAACGACAATGCCAAAAATAATCGTCTCTCGTCAAGATAAGGTGGTGAGTGGATTAAGGTGGCTAATAGAAACTGTCGACATTCAATTGTTGTGGGGAATAATAAGGATACCGCAGATGTTAAAGGAGTGCCGAAATTAATTCAATTGCATGTATACAGGATGGTTTCCAAAACCACGTCATCAAAGCTAAGTGATTTGCTGAAGCCCCATTTTCCGGAAGTAAACTGCGATTTATATGCTTGTTTTAAAGTATCGATATCGGAGATTAACTTCAGGCAAGCAATGGAGCCATATATTTTGCCGAATGGTGCATGTATAAACCGTTTTTTAGAAATGCGCAAGAAGTGTAATAAAAGAAGATTAGTGTTTAGTCCTAGTTTATTGTTACTTAATGTGAATAGTTTAAATGCTGATAAGCTAAATTCCCTTCAGGAGGATTACATAAATTTAATATTCCTATGTCTAGTGGAAATAGGTGTCAAAGAGGACGTAATTAATTCTATTCATATCGATGGGTTTAATTTAATAACAGCGTACTGTAGATCCACTATGAAATGTGGTGGGGTGCGTATATGGGCAAAGGAAAACTTAAATGTAAAGAAATTAGCTATAGGCTTTCCTTGTATTGAACAAGATTTTGAAATTTGCGCGCTTTTATGGAAACCCATCAAACGTAAACCTATTATAATTTTAAATTGTTAAAGAGCTCCATCAGGGGATGAAAGAGTATTTTTTACCAGTTTGATGGATATTTTAAATATCTTTTATAAACCTAACATTGACGTAGTTCTGTGTGGCGATTTTAATCTCGACATATGTAAGAACAATAAAAACCTTTGTTCGAATTTATCTTGCTTTGACTTCAATCCAATAGTGAAATAAAAATAATAATAATAGGTCCCATTATTCCCGGGTGGGACATAGGGAAGAAATGAAATCTTTCCAGTGTGTTCGATTGTCTGCTATGGTTTGAAGTTGTGCTATTGTTCTCCCACTTTCTTCTATCACTGTCCTTCTTCAGGTTGTGTACGGTCTTCCTACTCTCCTCTGGCCTTGTGGGTTCCATTTTAAGGCAATCCTAGAAGGTTCACTGATACTTTTTCGCAATGTGTGTCCTATCCACCCATATTTTCGCTTTTAATGTCATTTGTAGTTTTGTACTATCACTCTGCCCCGTTGGATTGGTGATGCAGTGTAGCTTTTTACACCACAATATATGTTGGTATAGTTGAATAAATTAATGGGTGTTGATTTTATAGTTTTAGATTATATTCACATAATAACAAGAAATCAATAAAAAAACCAATTAAGGTAGGCTGTGATTTGTGTTATACGTTTGGCAGTACTGAAATGTATTGTCAGTCTATGTCAAATTCGAGATTAGTAGGTTAGGTTTTGTTTGTTGTTTGACACAGACTGACATAACACTTAACCTACAAATCTCGAATTTGACATAGACTGACATACACTTCAGTACTGCCAAACGTATAACACATATCACGGCCTACCCTAATTGGTTTTTTTATTGATCTCTTGTTATATACAAAGAGCACTTAAGAGTGACGTCTGCGTTGCTGGATGGTTATCGTTAACATGATTCTATGATACTGTTTACAAACTACGTTGAAATTTGGTAGGCTATCTGCAAGTCCCGTGGGGGTGTCGAAATAGCCAATGAAACGTTCGGTAACTTTGGCGTGGAAAACTAAAATGTTGCGGTTCTCACGAACAGTGCACTGTCGGCGAAGGTTTTATTGGGGTTGCAAATGCCATAGCCTCTTAGGGTAATAAAATTATAAACTTAAGAACTACATTGAACGTGCTTATGAATAATTTTGGCGAACTGCACAAACCGTGAGAACATTTTGAATTTAACTGAAACGTTGCAAACTAATCGCACAAAAATACATCTATTTAATTAATATTAAAACTAGAGTCCAACACCAGTTTTGTTCCACAGTTCTTCGTTAGATATCACCCGCGGCCACTAAATTTGTAAAATATTTCGTAAACATCGATTAACAAAGGTCTGGAGTTTTCATTTAATGTCGCTTGTCATGCACCATGATTCACATCCATATAACAACACCGGTTTTACCGTTGAGTTGAACACTTTCACTTTTGTATTTACAGTTATACTATTTGCACGCCATAATTGTGGTAGGTTAGAAAAAGCTCCTCGTGCTTTGCGTATCCTTTCTGTCACATCCTCGCTACTTCCTTCTTCACTTGTGATGACGCTACCCAGATACGTAAAGCTGGTTACCTCCTCTACATCTTCTTCTTCCAGTGTTACCTCTCTTGCTACTGTACTATTTATGCTGAGCAGCTTGGTCTTCCTCTTATTAATTCTAAGTCCCATTTGGCTTGATTCTTCTATAACGTTATTTATTTTTTCTTGCATTGCTTTTTTACGTTGGCTTAATAGACACACATCATCCGCATATTCCAAGTCCTCTAGCATATTATTTAAATCCCAAATTACACCTTTCTTTTCCTTGTTGGCGTTTGTCATAATCTCATCCATAACAATTACAAACAGCAGTGGTGAAAGAATGCATCCTTGTCTTACGCCTGTTTTTGTTATAAATGGTTCGGACATCTGACCCTTATGTGCTACTTTACATTTCGAATCTGTATATCCTAGTTTTATCAAGCGAACTATCTTCTCTGGAATCCCTTTATTTCTTAGAGTTGCCCATATGCATTCCCTGTTAATAGAATCAAAGGCCTTTTCGTAATCTATAAATAATAAATACAAAGGCGAATTAAATTCAAGCGACTGTTCGATTACAATTCTTAATGTGTTAATGTTGTCAATACACCCTCTATTTTTTCTAAAACCTGACTGCTTTTTCCGTAACACTTTATCCACTTGTTCAATTATTCTATTTAAGATTATTCTGTAAAATATTTTGCTTGCTAGGCATAATAAGCCCCTCCAGTTTTCACATTTTCGGAGATCTCCTTTCTTAGGTATTTTAATAAGCACTGCTTCCTTCCAGTCTACAGGGAAAGCTTCCTTTTGCCAAATTTTCACCATTAATGGGAATAACATATCTACGGTACTGTCAACATCTATTTTTAAAACTTCCGCAGTTATCTGATCCACCCCAGGTGCTTTACCGTTCGCCATTTGTTCTACTGCTACTCGTATTTCTTGCTCTGTAGGTGGTTCCTCGTTTATGTTCAGTTGAATATTTACAGACAGCGTTGGTAATTCTATCCTTTCTTCTTCTAGATTCATTGTTTCTTGACAAAATGTTCTCCATCTCTCCAACTGTTGCTGTATTGTAGTCAGAATTTGCCCCCTTTTTTTTAAAACCGATATTTCCATTCCTTTCTTTTTTCTGCCCGCGAGTTGATTAATATTTTTATATACTTCCTTACTATTTCCTCTTTGTGCAGCTATTTGTGCGTTTCTTGCCAGTCCCTCAATATAATTACTTTTATCTGTTTTTATACTTCTCTTCACCTCCTTACTTTTTGCTGTATATTGTATTTGTATTTGCTTTCTTTTGCTTTCATCTTCCGTCATTAAGCGTAGTCCTTTTAACTTCTTTCTTTTTTGTATTTTTCCCATGTCTTGCCGCTAATCCATTTTGCTCTATTATTAATTTTCTTATCCAAATATGATCAATTTGTGTTTCTGCTTTTAAATCAGGCGAAGTCCATGTTATTTTATAATATTTTTTATGCGTGAATAATGTACCGCTTATTACCAGATCGTACATACCACAGAATTCGATTAGCAACTCTCCTTTTTCGTTCATATCTCCTAGTCCCTCTTTACCCATTACGTACTCGATGTCTTTATTGTTGGAACCTACTCTGGCATTAAAATCTCCCATTAATATTATTATATCTTTTCGATCAGTTTCTTTTAAAGTTTTATTGAGGATACTATAGAAAGTTTCTTTTTCTTCATATATTGCAATTTCAGTGGGCGCATAACACTGTACTATTGTTACTTTATAATTTTGTATATGTAGTCGTATTTTTATTATTCCTTCCGATACTGGTTTCCAATCCACAATCTTTTCTCTCAAGTTTCTGCTTAACATAAATCCTACTCCATACTCGTGACGATCCTCAATTCCTGTTTTCCCCGAATATATGGATGTATGCCCTTCTAGAACTAATTCTCCACTTCCTTTCCATCTTGTTTCACTTACACCTAGAATTTATATATTATATTTTATTACTTCTTTCATTAATTGTTGTATTTTTCCAGTTTGATACAAAGTAGTAACTTTCCATTGCGCAACTTTTATAAATTGTAATCTTACTTTTGCACTTAATTTTCCATTCTCTCTACGTTTACCCCTTTTTACAGATTTAGTCATATCCTTATTCATTGCCGTTTCTGTTATCATGAATCCGTCCTTATTTTGCATTGCTGTGATTCATTTTTTGATTGGTACTTAACTAATTTTTGTTGAGAGCGGTCCCAACCAAACCTTTCATCATCTATAATTATTTTCTGGTATCCTATTTTAACCTTTTTCCCTTTTTCACTTTCCTGTCTCATAATATCCCGCAACATAGCTTGTGTTTTTCTTTCACTAAAGGTCACATCATTTTCAATGAAAATTCTTGTTCTTTCAATAAACTCTTTCTCTTCATGACCTCTTTTTTGCTGTCCCAGGAATTCATTTCTATGATCAGTACATCTTTTTCGTCTTTCCCATCGACGCTGTGCCCATTCTTAACTTCGGCCGCAATCTTAAGTTTATCCACCAACAGCTGCTCTACCCCTTCCTTGATGTTGTTGTTCTGGATTAAGGCCCCTTTTATAACTATGTTATTCTTATGTTTGTTCCGTTCCTGCTTTTCCATTTTAAATTCTAGCTCTTTTATTCTGCTCTCTAGCGTAACTTTTTCTTCCTCCCATTTTTTCGCTTTTTCTTCCCATTCCTTTTTCGCCTTGGTAAATGCTTCCTGAATTTTTGCAAGGGCGATTTTCAGATCATCATGATTTTTATTGAACTCTATCGTTCTGTTTTAACCTCGTCCATTTTTTTTAGTATTGTCTCCATATCGAGTGTGTTCTCTATCTGTGCCTGGTTATCTCTTGTCAAGCAGCTATCCTGTTTACTGCTAGCCTTTCGTGGGCTTCTTTGTATTTTTGCACTTTTACTAAATACTATCTGTTCTGCTTCCCACTGCTCAAATTCCTCTGGGTCATCCACATTACTTCTTCTTTTTGAATACACCTCTTTTAAATTGGGTACACTATTCGTTCTGTCCCGGGTTTTAACCGTTATACGTTCTTTATTGTCCATACTAGCTGAAACCCGCGGCATATGCCGCATTTAAAATGTACGACGACTTTAATAACTTTTGTTGCACTAAAGAGAGTTTTATAAACACGCTAGAGATTGGCAGTAAGGAAAAGTTCCAAAAAATATTTTTTCAAATGGAAAGTCTCTGGAAAGGAAACGCTCGCCTCTGGAAGGCGTCCTAATTAATACGACGTTGTTGGAACGCAGTAAAAAAAAATTGCGGAAAGAATTGTTCTACAAGTTAAGAAAAGTGAGAGTTTTCCAGTGAATGTGAAAGTTTTACGTGAGCATGGAAGAATGACGTGACATTACAAAA